>BCLH01001331.1:4315-89286 GCA_001602315.1 Zoysia pacifica
GAAGTGGAGAAACCCTTGTAAGAAAATGTTGACAGTTACAAATATTGGATTGACATTTTACAAAATGTTGAATCAACGTTTTAAAAACATGTTGACTTGAGAGAACTAAACCAAAAAAAAAATGTTTTGATCGATATTTAAAGAAACAGTAAAGTGGAAAAAGTTCCAAAGAAATTACAAAGATAAAAACTAAAAATTAATTTCTACAACAGACCCTAAATACTGTAACATATTTCGTATAATTTACAGTTTTGAGCTATGAAATCTTTTCATTGTTTATTAAAGACAATATCTTATATCTCGCAGGTAAAAAATGATTTGCATTCCAAAAAGAACCAGTTTCAGCTAGCAGAAGACATTGTAAATAAGTGTGATGGGCATCCCCAAGCCATTAACACTGTTGCTGGTTACTTGCAAAAGACTGATATCAAGGAGTGGCAAAGATTCTATGAGCATTTGAGTAATACAAAACTAAAGGGTATAAATATAGTTGTTTCTTGTATCTGTCTATTTTCCCTAAAGACAGTGGAACTAGGCGGAGATGTCTAGTCAGACAATGGATTGCAGAGGGTTACTCAAGTGAGGACCATGGCACGACTGCAAAACATGTGGTAGAGGAACAATTCCAAGGCCTCATTGACAGAAACATGATACAGCCATCAGGAAGCACTAACAGTGGGGAGACTTACCATTTTGAATTAAAAAATCTCATGCATGAAATCAGCAGAAAGAAATCGGCAGAAGAAAATCTTGTTCTTACACTTGATGAACATGACAATTCCACTTTTCAGGGTAAAAGTAAAGCACGCCATCTCACTGTAATGAGCAGAAAGGGAATGAAGAGTAATATCTTGGGAAGTACGGTAGACTTGTCCTCCATAAGGTCCTTGACGGTGTTTGGAGAGTGGAAATCATTTTTCATTTCCAAGAAGCTGAGGATGCTCAGAGTCCTGGACTTGGAAGACACATATGGCCTAAGGGACAGTGACCTTTCATCCATTGGGAAGCTGTATCATCTCAGGTACCTGTCTCTACGTGGAGCAATAGGGATCTTTAGCCTTCCAGACTCACTTGGAAACTTATCAAACCTGGAGACATTGGATATCAGGGACACATCGGTAACGAAGCTGCCACCGACCATTGTTAAGCTTCAGAAACTGAAATACCTGCGTGCTGGTATCATAGCATGGGATGAGGACGACAGCCGCGACACAGTGATTAAAGTGTTCATGCACAACTTGTTGATGGTTTTTAAAAAAACTGATCATGAAGAACTTGAACCATTGAATTTGAAGGCTTGGGTACCACTTGTCTGCCTCATGGTTAATATTTTGTTGAAAGGCCTAGATCCATATGGTGTTAAAGTGCCAAAACGGATTAGGAAACTGAGGTCCCTGCACACACTAGGTGTTGTCAATGTTGAACGACAGAAGGACACACTGAAGGAGATACGGGAGCTCACCCAATTGTGCAAGTTAGGTATCACTGGCATCAACAGGAAAAACTACACGGATCTCGGGCATGCCATCTCCACTCAGATACACCTCAAGTCCTTATCCATGCGTGCCGAAGGTAAAGATGGGTTGAAAGGATACTTGGACAACATGTCAGCTCCGGAACAACTTGAGAGCCTGAAGCTGTACGGGAGTCTAGAGAAGTTACCCAGATGGCTCGTGAAGCTTCACACCCTAGTGAAGTTGACTTTACGAAGCACTCTACTGAAGCAAGGTTCTGTAGAGCTCCTTGGGAAGCTACAAAGGCTTACCTCTCTTCGACTTTTAGACAAGTCTTTCGATGGTGAAGTACTTCAATTCCAGAGAGGTTCCCAAAATCTGATGGTGCTGGAAATCAGTGGCCTACGTGACACCAAATTAATCAAGTTTGAAGACTCAGCGATGCCTGGCCTTAAGCTCCTCAAGGTTGAATGTTGGTGGGACACTGAAGTCTGTTCGTTTACTGGAATCGACCTTCTGCCAAAACTCAAGGAAAGTCGGGATGGTTTGTCAGAAGAAGACTTGCGAGAGTCAGACCTCGAATCGGAAGAACAGTTGGCCCATCAATCATTCAAAGATAACATGATGGAGCAGCTCAAAGCCAACCAAAACAAGCCTGAATTGAAGATGGGTTACTGAACGACGCTGATCTTCTTTCCCAACATTGCTAACTATTGTTGTCATTGTTTTTCCAGATTGCAGAATATCGAGCTAGAGATGAAGCAATAATCTGTTCAGTGTTTGTTTTTCAAACTCTGATCCCTACTATCCACCTAAGTAGGTTTTAATTTTTTAAACAATGTATTTGTCAGACAATATTATGTTATTCGTGTCAGCATGTTGGAACTGTTTTTACACTGCCTCTCTCAATCTCAACCTAGGGATGATACTATAACAGAAACATTGCTGATGATATTATAACAGACAATATTATGTCAGGGATGCTTTACATGGGCTGGCTTCGTTGCTTGTTCAGTGGAAGAAAGAAGAAAAATCAGCAGCGTCAACTGAAAGGGGCGAGAAGGAGGGCTGACCTGACCAGATCGACGCCACCCTCTTCTCCTCGTATGCGGCGGCGAATTGGATGGATGCCCTGCGCTGAGGACGCCACAGGGCGGCGCGGGGCCGGTACGGCCTTGGGGGGCGTCCTTTCTGAGTGGCCTCCCAGTCGTGACCCACTCGCAGCTGCCGACCGCCGGCGTCCTCCTCTACCGAAGCCGGTGAAGACCTGAAAGGTCACTGTGCTCCTTGTATCAGGGAACGTGTGAGTGTGACGGAATCCTCCACAGCTCCCGCGGGCAAGCCGTGACGGCCGGCGACGGGAGAGAGAGAGAGAGAGAGAGCCCGAAACCGTAGCCCGTGGCGTCACTGCTTCTTTGGACCATGGAGCAATCCTGGCCGCGCTATCTGCACCGTCCGCGTTTTCCGGCCAGCCTATGTCCACCATTCACCATTGCTCCTTGTAACATAATTTCGAATTAATAAAATGACGAGTTATTCTAATTTTTGTTTCAATCAAAAATTAATTATTTCAAATTTTATATTGTCTAAATTTAAAATCTTTTTATTTAAATTGTTTCGGTGTCGAGATAATTTAGTCCGCGATTTTTTTTTTGTTGGGGCTAAAATTATTTTTCGAAATTTTCTAATTAATTTTCAAATTCCTAAAAATTTTCTCTAATTATTTTCTTTAGCCTTGATTATTCCACGATTTTTCAATTAAATCTCGAATTAATTTCAAAACTCTATTCTTATCCCTCTCTTTCTATAAAACTTCTTTTATTTCTGGGCAACCGTCTCCACCTCGCTCCATGCACCGCCGATTTCTGCGCCGCTTCATCCGTTTGGAGCCACGCCCTGCCTCATCGATCTCTGCGTGCGCCTGCGTCGTCCACAGCCGCGCGTCGCTGGAGTCTACAGTCGTTGTCCCCGCTCGAGTTCCTTGTCGACAGCCCAGTTCCCGCGCGCCACGTGAAGCCCGTCACGCGCGTCAACGGTGACTCCCGCGCCTCGAGTTGTCCGCCAGACCGAGCCACGGTCTCCGCACGTCTCTGCGCCTGCATCAAGAGGTCCGGAGCCTGAGCCCCCGCTCTGCACCTGCTGGACCAAGGTTTGCTCCGGTACCCGCGTCCTGTCTCGTTCCTCGCGCGTAAAGCCCTGCGGCGTATGGATTCTCGCGTGAAGCCGGCGTATGGATTCTCGCGTGAAGCCGGCGCACGTCGCCCAGCGCAGGATCCACCGGTCTTTGCTCTGTTTCCTGCGTGACACCGCCTCAGTCCAAGCCGTCGTCCAACGCATCGGTGAGAACCGGTCTCTCTCTCTCTCTATGTTATTCTCCATGTTTAACTGCGACAATGATGTGTGCAGAGTTTGGAACTTGTGCACCGTCCCGGTTTTGATTCTCCACTACCAGTGCACATGCATCAGGTTTCTCCGTTTCCGATTTCTCCGGTACAAGTCTCGGGTTACGATTTTCGCGATTCTGTCTTCGATCCTCCGATATCCAGTGCTGTGGTGAGGATTAAATCTCTCTTAATTACTTTTTTCTCTCTTAGTAATTGTTAGATTAATTTCTAATTATTTATGATTAATTATTCAGTGATTAATTTAAAATTTTGTGGTTTAGATCGTTTACAATTTTCGGAGAACTCCGTTTGATCTCTGATTATTCTCAAAATTGTTTCGTTATTTTGCCTCGTCGTGATGTCGTGTAGGGTTGTTCCGAAAAACGTTTTGCGCACGTTTAGTCTAGTAATTTCAATTTAGATTTAATTTTCGGTTTTAATTGTCGTGAAATTAGTGTCTGATTCTCTGTTTGTGTTGTGATTAGCTGCTGACTCCGATGAGAAGTTCTGCGAGCTAGCTCAGTTCGATGACTCGGATCTCAATTACGATCTCGAGCTGCCAGACAAACCGCATTCCTTAATCACTTTGTACCCAGTATTTTAAACTGCATGTTTTGTTTGTAACTCTAATTTATATATCAATTATTTTAAAATATGTTAACAACATTTTTAAGCCGTGCTTATTTACTGTTTCACAAATATGAACCCTAAAATTGTTTTAGAATATTTATTTTATTTTTATGTTTAACCATGCTTAGTCGCATTTATTTTTATCTCACATCTATCACTACAAAAATAGAATTTGTGTTAATTGATTTTGAACTGTGCTTCAAATATGTGAGTTTTACAAATAACCATACATAACTATTTAGCGAGGGCAGGTTAGAGTATGAGGAGCTGAGGGACTTTTAGAAAGTCTCTGTGGGTGTACCTCTTACGAGTACAACGGAAAGATCCGGGCTAAGATCTTTCTGTGAGATTTATTGTTGGCGTTGAGGTTAGAGATGGTGCTTGCTCCGACAATTAAAGACCGAGTCCTTCGAGCCTTGTACGTTCAGTTGACAGCTATGCACATCACGTTACCTTGTATGGGCAGTTGGCTTATCTTGAAGCTTACCGAGACTGGTTGTTTACCCATGGGTTAGCGGTGTTGTGTTAGTGTGCTGTAGAGCTATGACTCTTTATATAAGATCGAGATACTCCACCTGATCAGTGGTAGGCTCTTCACAGCTTCAGTACCTGATTGCGTAGGTTTTTAGATCTCTATCTTGGAGGATGGATGACGTCAGTTAAAACTTGTGGACGGGTCTTGTGTGTTCGTCAAAGCTACGACGGTAGTTCTCAATGACGCTTCTCGTGGGTCCAGATGCATAACATCTACAGAGTTTTAATCAATACGCTGGCATTTAAAATGAACCCCGTCCGAGATAACAGAGATCCCTGCGGAGTAAGATAATAAAATTTGACGGTTTTAAAATAAAGTTTTTTTGCATCTTTAAAACAAGATAAAATGTTATAAACTTGCATTTAGCATTTGAGCCATGCCTTTATCCTTGAAACCATTTGCATGCATACATTGTTGTTAGATAGTACACGGTTTACTGAGTATTCGTACTCACGGCTTTTTAATTTGTTGTTTTCAGATGATACTTTCAGCTCTGACTTCGACTACGTCTCTGACGGTCCGTGACGTTCGCTCCTGCGCTCAAAATAGCCTGTGTGGAGGAGGTTCGCTACTGCTGCCATATTGATGCTTCTGTTGCTGCTCTTGTTAGATTCTCGACAGTGATATATCTGCTTTGAGATGTTTCTGGTCTGCGTGCCGATAGATTCTTTTAGAAGATTTTATTTTAATAATTTCACTTTGATCTGTCATTTTCTATTCTCATTTCTTGTTTAATATTTCTGTTATGATTTCTTGATTATGGTTTGTGTTGTCGTGCTTGTTAAACTTCTGAGATTGACAAAGTCAACGTCCGTTTCGGCTTAAACCTGCCATTAATAAGGTGACTACTGAACTAGGGGGCAAAAACGCATTTCTGCTCGTCGCCTCTGATCAAAATACCATTATCTAATATAATACTGTAGAGTTTGTGTGTGGCTTCAATTTTTCGGTGAAGATCAAGATTAAACTGGCCAACGTTGCTGGATCAAACAGGCGACACAAGCTTATAAGCGAAGAATGATGACATAAGCTCGTCCACAAGCAAAAGAAAATGCCAAAGGCTCCTTCTGCTTTGGATCATCTTCGGCTGGGGTGCTTACCGTGCTTATAGTTGGTTGCTGGCCATCCAACCTAACAAATCCGAACCAGATTTGGAGTCGTAGCTCACCTATCCCATCATTATCAGAACTGTATGTATTTTCTGAGATTTTATCTAAGAACACTTCAAACATTTGGGATGTGTTCGCCAGCTATTTCTACCGCTGCAGCTGCAACTGTGCTCGGTAAACAGGCCCTTGAACACTGCCAGGGAGCCAACTAACACTGTTTTTTCTTGTTTAAAAAAAAACACTGTTTTTTCTTCCCCAAAACAAAACAAAGAGAGAGAGAGAGAAAAGAAAGGGAAAAACACAGCCCAGTAGCTGCAACGAACTCCCTCGGCAGTATCGCCAACACTTTTACCTATCCCGTTCCGGCTAGCCTTGCCCACCCTGCCACCCACGATGCTGCTCGCGCGAGGTCTCCGCTCCCGCCTGTTCTCGTCGTCAGCCTCGACTCCAGCGGCGTCGGCGGCCGCCGCGGAGGCGGAGCGGGCTATACGGAACGGGCCCCGGAACGACTGGACCCGGCCCGAGATCCAGGCTGTCTACGACTCGCCGCTCCTCGACCTCCTCTTCCATGGGGTACGTACGCTCGCACGCGTCCTTTCACCCTTCTCCCGCGTGGAATGGACTCCTCGCGGTCATGACGCAATCCATTGCTTCTGTTCGTGTCTGGTGTTGGTAGTGGTAGTGGTGGAAGTTTAGTGAAAGATGTCGCCTTTGAGCTTCTCACTTCTCATTGAGTGGCGCTGACCCTAGATTTGCTGGCAAGGTAGCACCTTTATTTAGAGGTTATGGACTATGGAGGGATCAAACCTTTCTTCTTCATAGATGTGCTGGCCAATGATCGTTTGTTCTTCTCATTTATCTGGCAATCTGACTTTTTTTTTCTTTTTCAGGCTCAGGTCCACAGGAGTGTTCACAAATTTAGAGAAGTGCAGCAGTGCACACTTCTTTCAATAAAAACCGGTGGCTGTAGTGAAGATTGTTCGTACTGCCCTCAGTCCTCAAGATACAATACTGGACTGAAGGCCCAAAAATTAATGAATAAAGATGCTGTCTTAGAAGCAGCAAAAAAGGTATTGTTTGTTTAACAATTGTCTTGGCAGTGAACAAGCTTACATCAGCTCTTGATTTTATTCGGGCAAACTGATAATTTTGTTTTGTTTTTTTTTGTTGATTATTGACTTACTGTAAGGTTAATTAAATTCTGTGTATTTCACAATACAACAGTTTAAGTTTATACATTCTTCTTTGTAAATTGATCTTTGTTTATCTCTCAGGCAAAAGAGGCCGGTAGCACCCGTTTTTGCATGGGAGCCGCATGGAGAGAAACAATTGGCAGGAAAACAAATTTCAACCAGATTCTTGAATATGTCAAAGAAATAAGGTCCTTTTTTTTGGCAAAGTAGAAGTGTAGAACTATTGTATATAGTGCAACCGTTGCATAACCATCGATAGATTCTCTTCTAGGTCCATGTTCCGGTTTCCATGCCTATATTAATCTAATTCTGTTTTCAAAAAGCAAACTTTGTATATTCATTCATGATATATGCATTCCATTGTCTTAAAGCCCAATAGCCCATAATGCATAAGAGTATGACATACAACCAGCAGTAATTTTTGCTTTATGAATGTAATATTATCTTAACTTCTTAACATCATTGAATATAATCCTCACAGGGGTATGGAAATGGAGGTCTGTTGTACGCTGGGCATGATAGAGAAACAGCAAGCCGAAGAACTCAAAAAGGCTGGTCTTACAGCATATAATCATAATCTAGATACATCAAGAGAGTATTACCCAAATATTATTACCACAAGATCATATGATGATAGACTGCAGACACTTCAACATGTCCGTGAAGCTGGAATAAGCATCTGCTCAGGTGATTTTTGAATCACTGATGTTTCTAGCTTTCATTATATCAGTACTATCCTGCATAGTATGCATTCCTCTTCAAGCTTAAAAATGTGATGTATATAATCTGGCGCACCATTTCGGTTTTTTTCAGGCGGAATAATTGGTCTTGGAGAAGCAGAGGAGGACCGTGTAGGTCTGTTGCACACACTTGCAACTTTGCCTACACACCCAGAGAGTGTTCCCATCAATGCATTGGTTGCTGTTAAAGGCACACCTCTCGAGGATCAGAAGGTATTCTGTGCTGTTGATTATTTTCTGTAGTTTAGATGATTGCAGCTAGTCAGTGAGCCTACATTTCATCTATGAAAGAAAATGCATGGATCTCCATATAACACAAGACTTCGATAGAATATTGTCAGCTACAATTTGCAGGCTTTAAGACATGTTGCTTTTCTATTTGCCTGTGCTAACCAATGTTTACCATCAGCCTGTTGAAATCTGGGAGATGATCCGCATGATTGGCACTGCTCGAATTGTGATGCCGAAGGCAATGGTGAGGCTTTCAGCAGGCCGAGTACGGTTTTCCATGCCCGAACAAGCCCTCTGCTTCCTTGCTGGTGCCAACTCCATCTTTGCTGGTGAGAAACTCCTGACAACTGCAAACAACGACTTTGATGCTGACCAGGCGATGTTCAAGATCCTTGGTCTAATTCCAAAGGCTCCCAGCTTTGGTGATGAAGAGGTCACGTCTGCTGCAAGCACAGAACAATGTGAGCAAGCTGCTTCAATGTAAAACATTGATAAAGGTTCCCAATATTGCATTTGCTGCTGTGAAATTAGCATTGTGATATCTAGAGCATTGTACTGTAGAAACCACTATGATTTGTAGCCATTCAAGATTGATCGTCAACAAAATAGAGAAGTTATCTGAATAACCTTTCCTGGCTTGGCATTGTATGATACCTTCCATCTCTCATCTCTCTATCTCCCGGCGGGACAATTTTGTAGATCAGGTTTTGAAGAAGCAGTAGACCTCTGATTCTTTTCGAACAATGTTACTGGTGATCTGGGATCACCATTGTGAACTTGTTACTGACCTGACCAGGATGTGATTGGTCCCTGATGGCTTGCTGCCAACCTGATGATGGTGCATTTGTGCATACATTAAGCATGATGACAGAGACCAAAGCGGCTGGTGTCAGTGGTCAAATCCTGTAACCTGGCGTCATGTTATGCATGGCATGTCCTGATGATTAATTCAAATTGCACTGATCATCAGTGCTTCGAGGGAGCAGCAGCCAACAGATTACCACTGCATGTGCTTGATGTCATGGCCAGCACAAGCTCCAGCAATCGCACATATAAGCGATTCTCTTTTTGAAGTTGCTCCCTCTCATGTGGTCAGGCGCACGTGCCCATGGTATAACAAGATCAGCCGTCTTGTGCTTGTCATTAGTAGAATCTTTATTTTTGAAAAAAACAAAAAAAAAATGCAGTTTTGGTATCAATTTCCTGTTAGATTGCAGTGATTTCCTTTTTTTATGAACATGGAATTGTCTTACCGAGATGGTCCATTATTGTTCGAGAAAAAAAAAAAGATGATCCACTATCCCAGTTGACAGATGACATGGATCCAACTAGAGTGATTGGATCCAGTAGACATGGAGTAGCTTCTTTTATTAATAATGAAATGATGTTACATATTCTTTTCGTTTTTTAATTAATGTCATTGTTGACTTTTAAATTTAACTTTGATCGCTCGTTTTATTAAAAAAATTTGACAAATTTCATATATTTTTATATAATTTAATTTATTATTAAAGTTATTTGAATTACAACTTAAAATTTTACATATTTGAGCAAAATTTTTAAATAAAATAAATAGTCAAAATTAATTAGTCAGTGATATTATTTTAAATATGAAGAGAGTGTACTCTAAATAAAAGTACCAGTAATTAAAAATATCCGCTAGTGGGTTCTCACTTTCCCATGGTACACTCACGACAGTGAAAAAGAGAAGGAAGCCCAACCTCCATGCCGATATTGGCGCAAACCCGGGCACGCAAGCCGGAGAGAAGAGAACTCCTCTTGATATCCTGCCCCCGTTACGCCGTTTCCCCTCCGCCCCCGCCTAGCCGGAAGAACCCTATCTCTCCGCCCGATCCACCAATCGCCGGCCGTCTCGAGCCAGGATGGATTCCGACGGGGAGCTGGTCGCCCTCGACTACGAGGGCATCGAGGCGGAGGGCTCCGATGACGGCATGTTCCGGCGCGAGCAGGTGAGGCGGCGTGTACGGACGCGGGGCAGGGCGGGGATTCGGTTGTTCCGGTTTAGCCGGAATCCGGAGGATTCGAGGTGGGATTGGTGCGAGTAGGTTGTGGAACTGGCGCGTGGATGACGAATGCTAGTACTAGTTTATTCAGTCGTTCCATGATCCATCGGTGACGCTGTGTTGAGCTGACACTTTTTGGTGTGGTCTCCTCTTGTACAGAAGATCGGGAGTGCTGGACCAGTTATTTGTTGACTAATATGTTAGGCTTTATACCTCAGACTGTCCCTGATCTTTGGTTTTTTGTTGTTATGACTAGTGTTCTGCTGCAAGTTGATGTTTTTATCAGTGCTCTGACTTGCAGAGCTGGGATTAAAACAGTAGCCAGATATTTTCAGCTCTCTGTATGTAATTAACTGTTACTATGCTCATAGATCAGCGACATGCCGCATTAGGGGTTGTGGCAGGTGACTCAGGATCAGGATTATGCTTTGGCGCATCCAAAACGCATAGCAAATATTTTATCCATGTGAATCTTTAGGTGCTTGCCAACTTGAAAACTTTCATCAGTTTCAAAGGGGGAAAACAGGCAGAAGATTAGTCACATACTTATAGCAGGGGAAGGGTTAGTTATTTTGTTTCTATGGTTGCACGCTAGCTAGCCTACCCCAACTTGCTTGGGACTAAAGGCTTTGTTGTTGTTGTTGTTGTGGTTGCACGCTAGCATTGTTGTTCGACTGTTTTCGATTTTGTTGCTTTGCTCTACCCTCCATAATCTTATTTCGTGGGATATATTCGAGTCTCTGAAATAGGGATTTGTGTTTGCTATGAACAGAGGTTTATTGTTTTAAGCGAAAAAGATATATCTGAACGTCAGGAGGAAGATATAGGCAAGGTTACTGCAGTGCTATCAATTGCAAGGGAAGAGGCATGTGCTCTCCTTCATCACTACAAATGGTGAGTCTGACGACAGTCGACTCCTAATATCAGTTTTTATTTATGTTTGCCACATACTGTATTCTATTACACAAGCCACTCCAAATGAGATGGTACTCATACGTATATATCATATAAATAGAACATCTAATGTGGCATTGCTTTTAACCACTTACTAAGGCATGCTGGCTGCCCCTATATATGTTGTCCAAATGCTCCTTACAATGCTGTCACAGAATGGCATAAAATGTATTATGTGCGTTTGTAGTACAATGGCACTGACTTCTTCTTTTTTCAATAGGCTTGCATATTTACTTGAATATTAAACTGAGAACTTCAATCTTTTAAATTTGCATTTAAGTGATTGACCAACTCCTCTCTTTTTTTGTTCCTGACCTCCAACAATTCGTATGTGTGCAACAACAACAACAACAACAAAGCCTTTAGTCCCAAGCAAGTTGGGGTAGGCTAGAGATGAAACTCTGAGAGACGACTAAAAAGGAGCAACAACCGGTAATCAAGGTTTAGGCACGTGAATTGATAGCCTCCAAGAACTCCTATCCAAAGCTAACTCTTTGGCGATATCTCAATCCTTTAGATCTCTCTTCATAGACTCTTCCCAAGTCAAGTTTGGTCTATCTCTGCCTCTCTTCACACCGTTTGGCCGACTTACCATCCCGCTACGAACCGGTGCCTCCTGTGGTCTTCGTTTAATATGTCCGAACCACCTCAAACGATGTTGCACAAATTTCTCCTCAACTGGTGCCACTCCTAATCTCTCTCTTATGTCATCGTTCCGGACATGATCTCTCCTCGTGTAGCCACACATCCATCTCAACATACACATTTCGGCTACATGTAGCTGTTGGACATGTCGCCTTTTCGTAGGCCAACACTCTGCTCCATAAAGCATGGCAGGACGAATTGCAGTCCTATAGAATTTACCCTTGAGTTTTTTAGGCACCCTACTATCACATAGGACTCCAGAAGCTTGACGCCACTTCAACTATCCGGCTTTAAATTTTTTATTTTTTCTAAAAAAAGGAATTGAGACCAAAGCAATACACAAAGATATTATTGCCTAACGGTTGAAATGTTTTGAGTTTGATGTGTGTAACTAATACCATTCATTTGTGCTCTATATTCACTATGCAGGGACATCAGCAAGTTGAATGACGAATGGTTCGCTGATGAGGAAAAAATCCGCAATATTGTTGGCTTACATTCAAGTGAAAGTGATTTTCCTTGCTCTAGGAAGGCAAGTAGAATTTAAGTACATTTGTATGCTATTTGATCATTATCATAGGTCAGACTTGATTTTACTTTTGGTTCTGTCATATGCTCATCATTTTTTAGTCATATATTTGGTTGCAGCTTACTTGTGGAATATGTTTTGAACGGTATTCTTCTGCTAGGATGAGTTCTGCTGCTTGTGCTCATTTTTATTGCCATGAATGTTGGCAAGGTCTGCCCTTCCCTATTTTTCGTCTCCTTTTGTATTTTCCCCTGCATGCTTGCATGGTCTGGAATTCGGGCCCTATCAGTCTTTTTTTTTTTTTTTTACAAATTCCAATTTTATTCTACAATTGGCGCAGGTGGTTTAGCATGCTTGTGTTTAAGCCATATATTGCAGCATAGCTGTATTGCCAGCACTACTGGCTAACTTATTTTGTGACCCATTGATTGTGAATACTTACTATAAGTTTATGTTACTGTACTTGTCCTAATGTTCTACAGATGGTAGAATGATATTGAAATTGGGGCAGAAAATGTTAGTGTTGTACTTTTGTGTCTTTTGTATGTTATCTAAAAAACACAATATACATGAGGTTGTTTGTTTTTCATTTATTTTCGTGGTGGAACTACATGGACTGATGGGCCTTTCTTCCTGATTTTATTTTCAATGCCATAAAGAGTACTCATGCTCTTTGGATGCGTTGTTATAGTGTTAATTTTGGTGAAATAACCTGCCATATTGTGTGTGCATCCTCTCCCAAAAGAATTGGGAAGTTTCTGATGTACTAAGTTAATTTTGCAGGATATATTAGTGCTGCAATAAGTGGTGGTCTTGGATGTTTGTCCCTGCGATGCCCTGATCCATCGTGTGGTGCTATGGTTCTTAAGGGGATGATTGATAAATTAGCTAAAAACAAAGATAAGAAAAAATATTCAAGATTTTTCTTGCGTGCATATGTTGAGGATAGTATGAAGGTAATATGCTTGACCAAACATACCCATGTTCCCATCTCACAGTTGTTTTGGCAAGGCTGATTTAGATACCTACCTTTATTTCCTGCAGACTAAATGGTGTCCAGCTCCTGACTGTAAGTGTGCAGTGGAGTTTCTTGGTGATGAGAACTATGACGTCTCGTGCAATTGCAAGTTCAGCTTTTGCTGGAATGTATGATGGTTCCGTTCTGATATTGATTATGCTTTTGTTATTCCGAGTGATGAAATATTTAAAATCCAATAATTGTTATATTTTGTTGTTTGCACTTGCAGTGTACAGAGGAAGCTCATCGACCAGTGAACTGTGAGACTGTTTCTAAGTGGATACTGAAGAATAGTGCAGAATCTGAAAATATGAACTGGTTTGTTGCTGGCTCCTCGTTGTGCTATACTCATTGGATGTATCTTTCCCTTTATGCCTTAAATTTTCCGCCTTTGATGGCACGCCATGTAGATAGAGCCCCAGATTTGTTCGAGCATGGATATAAGTACTTCCCTGATTCCAAAGTAGGATTTCTTCTATAATAAATGGGTTGCTACTTTACAACAGTAAATTGCTCACATGATAAAAAAGTTGTGTAGGAAAGAGATGAAAGAGTCAGCTACTCTGCGCCCAGCATTATGTTTAGTCAACAATGAAAAATCAGTTCTTTGAATGGGTTATGAATCATTAGGATTGATCAGTTTTCATATATTTGTTTCCTGTTTCTCAAATCTAGACTTGGCAACCAGACAACTCTGTTCAGTTGAACTCAGCTTTGTACTTTAGTAAACTAGTAATATTTTCACATTTATTATTAGAATAGTAATAATTCACATCGGTTGTTAAAATAGTGTAAGTATTATGTTTAGGTTATAATTATGCTCGGTAGTTTTATTCTTTTGTTAATTCAAGTTGGATTAGCTAATTTATTATGTTGTTATGCGTGATTCTTTGCAGGATACTGGCTAATTCTAAGCCCTGCCCGAAGTGCAAACGGCCAATAGAAAAAAATCAAGGGTGCATGCATATGACTTGCACTCCTCCTTGCAACTTCGAGTTCTGCTGGTTATGTCTGGGTGCATGGTCAGAACATGGAGATAGAAATGGTGGATTTTATGCTTGCAATCGTTATGCATCAGCCAAGAAGGAGGGAGTTGTATGTTTTCTGTCTTTATATTATGCATCTGTAGTATACTGGATAGGATAACTCATTTCATGGACCAATGACAAAGTAATATTATCATTGCATTGTTGCTATGATCGTATTAAATGCTCTAGTGCTTTAGTATGCCTTATTTATCATGTTGTAATGTCTTTTTTTCTTTGGAGATGAATACTTTGGTCCTGTTTGGCACAGCTTCAGCTCCAGAAAGTCCATGGAGTTCTTGGAGCTGCTCATATCTAGCTCTGGAAATTCGTGAAGCTGGAGCTGTGAATATATTAAGGTGGTGTTTGGGATTATGGAAATGGAAGGTGGGAATGGGAGTGAGAAATAGAGGATAAGATTTGGGCTCTTCATTCATTGATCTTATTAAATCTCAGTCCTCCATATATTTCCTAATCCCAATCCCATCTCTTATTTCCCATAAGCCAAAAGGCACCTATGGGTTTGTTAAGTTATTTTGTTTATGTTTTAGGCTAAAAATAGAATCCAAGTCACTTTAATATTATATAATCCAGCTCCAGCATGGATATAATGAAGCGCCGCTCCTGCGTTTTTGAGAAAAAGCTCCAGCATGGATTTTGGAGATGGAGCTACCACACAGGGTCTTTTGTTTGGTCACTCCAAGCTTTTCTTTTCTGGACCTAAATTACTTTATCTCTTGCAGTATGATGAGGTTGAATCAAGGAGGGAAAGGGCTAAAAACTCACTTGAAAGATATATGCATTATTATGAGCGCTGGGCATCCAACCAAACTGTATGTTCAAGATACCCAAATCTGATGTGCATTGGTTTCTGTTTTGCAACTGTAAAAAAATTTCATTTGTTTTCGTGCTCTTATGTTACTTCATTATTGCTTCAAACTTTCTCACTCTTCAGGTCATGTTATTAATCTCTCATGCCAACTATACATAGAGGAATGTCATTAGGGGTGTAAATTAGTGACTAAGAGGTTATCCTCCGAACCTCTACTTTTAGAAAACCAGTTCATTTTTTTTTTTTGAACTAAAGAGATTCAGAGGTTAACCTTAGGTGCACCTATTTTTACACCCTTAAATGTCATTCATAGAATAATTACTGAGCCAAATACATCTTCCCCCGTTGACCATCCAGATGTTACTGTTTATCACTTTTGTATCAATCAAATTGTCAAAACATGTGTAACCTTTGGATTTATGTGCATACTGATCGTTTGATGACTAACAAAAATCTGATGAGCATATTTCCCCATTTGTTTTGAACCTTTATTCTCAGATGTTATAATATTGTGTCATTGTGTGTTTATGTTTAATATCTGAACTTTTACATCTATTCTGATGTTTTCCATTGTTGACAGTCAAGGCAGAAGGCGCAAACAGATCTGCAAAAAGCTGAAAGGGAACAGGTAAGAACTTATATCACAACACATCCATGGATAACTAATGTGCTGTGCCACAAATAATATTATCAGTTTGCCATTGTTTTCTTTTTGAATGATGTTAATTCTATTGCATGGTAGACTGACCATTTAGAGCCTGTTTATCTCTGTGCCACAGCTTGTAAAATTAACTGATACTTTTGGAATACCAGAGACGCAGCTAAAGTTCATAACTGAAGCGTGGCAACAGGTCCAGTATCATACTTTTTACATTATTTACTAGATGGAAAAATATTCATTTATCTGATGCATGTACTGCTTTATCGTATGACAGATTATAGAATGTCGTCGGGTGCTGAAATGGACATATGCATATGGCTATTATCTTGATGACAAGGTTAAGAGTGATTTTTTTGGGTACCTGCAAGGTTGTTATTTTCATTTGCATTTCAAATTGAAGCTCTGGAGTTTATTGTATGCCTGTGGGAATTTTTGAAACATCAGTTAATCCTAAATCTCATACAGGTGAAGCTGAGTCTGGTTTGGAACGTCTTCATCAGTGTGCTGAGAAAGACTTGGAGAAGTTTTTGCCTGATCTGTACCCTGATACTGTTGAAGCTACTCCTTCACTAACTGATTTTGGTGATTTCCGTGTGAAGCTTGCTGGGCTCACAAGGTATTAGTGTTTTCATACTTTTGTTCTATCTGATAATTAGTTTCTACTCCAGTAATGGCCTTTTTTTATTGGTGTTTTTTATTAATGTCATAGAATCTCTTAATATTTCTTTTGCATAATGCTGTGAATATTTTCTGTCAAGCGTCAATGTGCAGTTTCAGTATCACACAGAAGTATAGTAGCTTTATATCGTTTATGTTATATTTTCCTGTGCGCTAAGCTTTATTGAAGTTTATAAGAACTATATGCTGAATTTTTGCTGCAGTGTAACTCGGAATTACTTTGAGAACCTTGTTCAAGCTTTGGAAGCTGGGTTGGAGGATGTCCGCTCTACCGGCCAGGCTGCTACAAGCACCAAGAAAGCAGGAACTAAAGCCAAAGCGGTGAAGAGACAGAAACATGGACCAAATGCTGACTACTCAGAGGACGGCTGGCCTTGCGAGCGCTGCACATTTCTTAACCCTCCTTCTGGGGTTGCGTGCAACATCTGCGGAAAAACTAGGTACTAAGTACTAGGAATCAGGTCGAAGGAAGCACCGGAAGGAAGCTCAAAGCACATGAGAAGAAATGGGATGCTTAAACATGTAGCCTTGCATTAGATGCTGACAAAGCCAAGCTTCCGGCCGCAGCAATGGTGTACAGAGAGTAGAGTTATTGAAAGGCATCAGATGCAAATGTAGTGGAGGCATAAATAGGGCCCTTTGGTTTGCTAGTCTGTCATGTCGTTGTAAATATTAGCTATGCAGTGGTAATAACCATGTTAGCAGCATGGGGTGTGTTTTCTTTCCTGACCAGCCTGTGCAAATGGGAGGTAACACATTTGCTCCACCAAATTGTTGCAGGGCTTTGGTATCTTTTGCATTTTGGAACATTTAAGCATGGCTAAGTGCTGATGTAAATTGCTCCTCAAAATTGTTGCTCTGCTCTGCTTTCTGTGCATCAGTTCGTTTGCAGCCAGTTTTTGTGGACATTTGAATTGCATAGGTTTCTACTACCCTGCGAAAGATGGTTTCCTCTCAGATGATTTGATGAACATGATCCATACATGGTTTCCTCTCTGATAGATTTGATGAACATGAGCCATACATGCGCTCCTTCCAGGAAACAACGGAGTGGGTAACCACTACTTCTGAGACGATCGTCGTAGCCTCGTGGGCTTCTAGAAGCAGCACCCAAACCGGCCGGTTGTCCAAGGCCCAAGCCCAAACTACCCAATTCTTCCGCGAAGCCCTTCCACCGCCTCTTTCTCCCCGCCATTCCCTTGCTCGCCACAGCCTACCTACAAATTCCGAACCCCTCCTCAGTAGTCTCCTAGGCGGCGGCGTGTCACTGTCTCAGGCTCAAGGAATCCCGTCCCATCCCTTCACCGAGCATGGCAGGCGCGGCAGCGTCGGGGGACGCGGGGCCCGCTCCTCCCGCAGCTAAGGGAGACAGAGGAGGGGCCGACATGAAGCGGAGCAATGAACAGGGCGGCGGCGACAGAGGGCAGAAGCGGAAGAAGAAGAAGGAGGTGTTCATCTACGGGAACTACAGGAACTACTACGGATACCGGGTGAGCTAGACACGCCAGCTCCTTTGCGTCTTCCGAAACCAAATTAATCGTTGTTGCTGCTGCGTTTGCCCGCCACGATCACAATATGTTCGACGAAATGTGTGGTTGATGTTGTCAATTGGCAACTGGAATGTATTTACTACGATTCAGCGTTTATATAGGTGTCCTGCATTTGCCTTGCTTCCGAGTTGTGTTCCATAATCTTAAATTCGTCCTGCCGTAACCAATTTCCTAGCCTATGAAGGAAGGACCAAAGGGATCATCTCTGTTTTAAACTTAAAGCTGTTACATGTTGGCGGCAGCTGCTTTCATAAGTGTTTTTCTTGTACATATAACATGCCTTGTGCTAGCAGGCACATGATTTTGCTAGGTATGCTGTATACAGTGTCTTACTTTCTTGGTACTAGAGGATTTCAATGCAATTATCATATCCCCGACAGCCTGACTTCATATAATAAATTATATCTTCAAACGTTCTACAGATTGATCGTAATGTTGGTGAAGATCCCCGTCTTGAGGCATTCAAGAAAGAGTGGTTTGAAGGCAAGGATTGTCTCGATATTGGATGCAACCAGGGCTTGGTAACAATTGACTTAGGTAATGTTTGTTCCTTTTTTCTGCAATAAGTTTAATTTCCTGAGTGTTTTTAACTATGACTAGTGTTCATATCTTGAGCTCAATTTCGCTATGGGTTTGGTCAAATATAAGCAGTTATATGCAAATAAGTGCTGTTGCTATTGAATATCAATGATGCTCTTTGATTTCCATGTTATCTTTTATATGTTATAGCTACAGGTATTGTTTAGTTTCCCATGATGATAAAATGTCTCACTTGCAAGATGAGTGGTGGCGCATAGAGTTGTTTATGGTTTGGTCACAATTCATGAGAGCCTCACTTCCTTTTTCTAAATCTTGTGCAGCAATGAAATTTGCGTGTCGAAGCATCCTTGGAGTTGATATTGATTCAGGTTTGAACTCTTCTTCTAATAAACTCTTGTTATGTATTGATTTTTCATTGTGTCATTTGATTACATTTTAGTTGAAGTAAACTGTCTCTTATATAGTTATATTGACCTGTTAGGTTTGATTGAGAGTGCAAAATGGAACCTGCGAAGGATATCTCGATTGAATAAGGTTGATTCAAAAAATATTAAAGCTCAAGAGCCATCAAATTCTTCATCTCAGAGATCTTCAGTGGATATGATGTCTGATATTTCAAATGGGAACACTAATAACCACAAACACCAAAATCTTTTTGAAATTGTTTCTTTTCGATGTGAAAATTTTGTTGAAAGTCTAGATGGATGCTCAGAACAGTATGACACCATAATGTGGTAAGTTAATGGAAACTTTTGTAAGGTTTAGACTTGTAGTACCACTAGCTTATTTTTCTTTGCTCCATGCAGTTTGAGTGTGACAAAATGGATCCATTTGAACTGGGGTGATGATGGCCTAATTACTTTGTTCGTGAAGATCTGGAGGCTTCTCAGACCGGTATCAAATTGCCTATCTGTTTGCTGGACTTTCGACATTGTCGGACATCAGTGATTAAGAGGGAAAGTACACATTTTTACTGGCTTTTATTGTTTTGCAGGGAGGAGTTTTTATCATGGAACCTCAACCTTGGACTTCATACAAGAAAAACCGATTAGTTTCAGAGGTTGGTTTTCCTGTTTAGACTGATGACCAGCTATCCCCTACTGCATTGAAACTTATGGTGCCAGTTTTCATCTACTTGTTTGTGAAATATGGTAGCTTGTATTTGCACTGAGGTGTTTACTGTTGCTCTATGCTTTTGAGATAGTTAAATGCACCTCTAGGTTTGGATGCTTGCTGGTCTTTCACTAATTAGGCTAAGACTTCACTCTTGACTAACAGAAACCTTTGTTCTTGTCCTCTGCTTTCCTGATACTAATTATAAGGGAAATGGGCAATGTTATGATTCCTGGATAAGTAAAGTGCTTGATTGATCTTTAAATTCTATAGGAGCATACTAGTATACCTGTAATATTTTGTTATTCATATTTTATTGTTTTCTGTTTTTGTTAGGTTTCCAGAGAAAATTTCAGCTTAATTTGTATATACCCTGAGAAATTTCGGGAGATACTTCTAGACAAGGTATTATATATTGTCTGCCATCTAAATTATGTTTTTGGCGCCAGGAGCAGAATTTTTATAAACCATTATATTTTTTTTTCTTTCAGGTTGGATTTAGGTCGGTAGAGATGATTGCGGACAGATTGGTGGGTACTGTTGCTGGTTTTGATCGTCCAATAGAAGTTTACCACAAATGATGGAGCTGGATCGAGCATTGTGACATCCCTGCTCAAATGCAGGTCGTACCCAACTGACTGGGTGTAGGATTGAAATGCTCTCTAACTGATCAAGTTCACCGATAAAGGATTTTCACGTTGCTGGGTTTACAACTGCAGAAGGGGCAATCCAGATGGAGGAAAGTGGGGAGCTCTTAGAGGCACATATTATTTCGTGTGAAACGTGTATGGATACCCTTGCCCGGAAAGAAGGCGAGCTTCCATTAATATGTTTTGCCTGCTATGTATATTTTGAGTTTTCTTGCCTTTCATATGCACACATGCTTATCCTTTGAATCCCAGGGTTGGTTTTTATGCCACGCATATACCTGTACCTCTGGTAGATGTCCTGTGGTACTCAAATGATTATACCACATTGTTTATTCCTGTATTTGCAGTGTGAAAACCCTTTTTTTAGGGAAGGTCATAAATTCTACTTTAACCTTTGAGATATTTTTGCTTGTTTACAAGAGAGGAAGGGTATATAATTTTCCGATTACAGGACTTTCATGTCCTGACTCCTGCATGGGGAATTCTTATTTTAGGGCTGAGTTTGTGCTGCTCTAAATTTGTCGCTGAGTTTGTGCTGCTCTAAATTTGTCGCTCCAACTAACGTACTGCTGAAGAGAATCCCCATTGTCACGAGTCACTTGTAGCTCAAGCGTAAGTTGACCCCATTTCGAAAGACATACTCCCTTCGTCCCGTCCGTTTTATAAGTTATTTTGAAAATGAGAAAATATAGATTAGAGATGTATTAAGAAGAGAAAACGTGTCTTGAGAAATAAAAATAGAATGACTTATAATTTAAGAAAAAAAAAACTTAGAGAAAATTTGAGAAGTCTAAAATGAATTATAATTTGGGATGGTGGGAATATGAAAAAGCAAATGGTCATTGTCTGAAAACGAAGTTACAGCCTAAAGCCCCAAGGAAGGTACAGGTGCACAAAGTCTCTAAGCTCTCCTGCAGACTCCAAGTCAAGCAACGAATCCAGGTGCTCTTTGCCACAGGTATATAACGCGCTAGCTCACTCTGTGCTTGCACTTGCACCAACCTCTGTTCCGGCTGCTCTGTATCTTGCCTGGACTTGATCAGGTAGTCCTCCCTGCTCGAGGAACGACAATGGTTTGCCTGGGCTTGATCGGCTGCCACGACGGCCACCGATCGGCCATGGACATCTTCCTGACGCTGCTCGTCATCGTCACCGCCGTCGTCGCGGCGAGGCTGCTAGTCAGCGCCGTGGCGCGGTGCCTCGGCAGCGACGGATCGGCGCCGCATCACCACCACCACCACCACAGCCCGGACACCACCGACGTCGACGAGGACGTGGAGGCGTAGGATTGGGGCGGCGCAGGGCTGGCGATCTTCGGGCACGCGCCGCCCGAACGGTAGCTACTTAGCTCGGCCAGGGCGTGACGCCTTTCTATCTGTTTGTTACTGCCTCTGACGTACCAACCTGATTTTTCATCAAAAGCTCATACTTTAGTGTAAGTTGTGTAACGAGGACGAGCGAGCTAGAGCCATTTCTATCTTTTTTTTTTAAGGAACAATTAACAGTGTACATTTAAGTACGAGGCAAATTAATCTTGTATTCATGCCAACGAATGCAAATTAATCTTTTTCGCTTCTACTACGTCTCAACAACTCTGCATCGATCAGCAAAGCCTCAAGACACTGACGACGCGTCCCGCGTCCTCGCGCACGGACACGAGCAGCAGCGCGGCCTCGGAGGGCCCCTGCACGTCGACGAAGTGCTCCCGCGTGCCGGCGCCGGCGTCGAGGAAGCTCTCCGTGCGCAGAACGCGCCGCTCGCCGCTCCCGAGGACCTCGGCCACGGCGCTGCCGCGCTCCGCCACCACGAACACCATCCCGTCGAACTCGAAGCTGCCTTCGGCGCAGTCGGCCGCCGACACCACCGTTCGCCGACAGTGCGCGCGCGCTGACGCCGACGGTCGAGGAGGCCGTATTGTCCATGATGATGTCAAGACTCAAGATCGCCGGACACGCACTTCCGTCGTCTCTCTTGGAGAGCCGCGTTAGTTATATGGAGAAAATATTTCAAGAAAAGGAAACGGATCCCCGATATCGTGGCCTGGCTAGAGCTCTTCCATGCACACGCGGCTATTTTGTGGAAAGAAGAGAAGAATATCCAGCACCTGCTACTTCGTTCCTCTATCTCCGCTAATGAGCTCTTGTGTACTACATCTATTATATCAAGTTCTTGTTGAGATAGATATGACCACCGCCAAATTAGTAATATTTTGTTGTAATCTACCACGAACTGTCTGTCCCTTTAGGGAAGGCAGCAGGCAACCAGATCGACCGAGATACGTGCGTGCATGCGGCGCGATTCGGAGTTTATGGCAACAAACAATCGAACTCATGGCAACCATCAAAACGGAAAAGGGAAACGATTCCAAAATTCAATCTAATATATCTAAAAGCATAAAAGCATTCGAAGTCGCGCGACACGGACTCGATCAAGACGACGCCACGTCCTGCCTACAAAACGAAGCCACCAGCGCTGCTCCATCGTTGGAGCTCCACACAGGACCCGCGCTCGTGCTCCACGATCGATCGAGTCGATGGACCAAGAGACGCCAAAACCCGCCGCCACCGTCGCGCCGCCCGCGCACGGGAGCAACGACGGCGACAAGCCGGCCGGCGGAGGGGGGTGGAGGCTTGTTCCGGTTCGAAGGGATGACGTCCTCGGTGATGGAGCGCAACGAGGTGGCCCTGGTCCGTAAGGGCGGCGCGCGTGCTGGGCGGAGAGAGCTTCTTCGACGCCGGCGCGGGCACACGGGAGCTGGGAGCACTTCGTGGACGTGCAGGGGCGGACCAGGGCGACGCTGCTGCTGGTGTCCGTGCGCGAGGACCAGCGCCGCATCGTCGGCATCCTCAGGTTTTGCTAAATTGCTCGTAGTAGGAGTATAACTGAATTAACGAATGGCGAGACGTGGATTACGATTTCTTGGAAGCGACGTGCACCCCTCAACAGTAGATCAGACTTCAGATGCGGGTCAATGCTGTTCTTTGACATCTTGATCTACTCCCAGCGAATCTATGTCTTGATCCGTGGCGTCTTACGCATCCCTTGAGACTTTGACTTTTGACTTGTTTTAGGAGGAGAAAATATATGAATTGCTTGGTTAGCACGCCAGCACCTTGACTGCATGGCGAAACCTTGGCAGTTTATCGATCGATTGTCCTTCATCAGACACGAATACAATGAATCTTCGAAAAGAAGAAAAAACTGGAAAAAAAAAAAACATAAGAGTACGTGTAAGTGTGTTCATGTATGTATGTACTCCTACATACGATTGTAAAGAATCGCGTGTTGTATCCTGTTTACTTACTACCTGATTTAGCTTACAAGTCCAAAGAATAGGCAAATCTATTTTTCCAAAATGAAACAAACAAAGATCTTTCGAAAAAAAAATAAACAAACAAAGGAACGATCTTGCTGCGCTATCGGGATCACCTAAGCTAATGCCCGGGTCCCTTGGGGCTCGGTCCCGCCGGCAACCTTGCCGTCAACATCTCCAGCCTGGCCCTCACCGTCACGTGGCACCCGGAGGCAGAGCCGTGGCGGAGCACCGCTTCGTCGCTGCCGGAGTCGAGCGTCGGAAGAGACGTCTCCGGCGCCGGCCTCGCGGCGCCGGCAGGTCGGGCGCCGCAGGCGAGCACGACGAGAGACACGGCGAGCAACGCTAGAAGAAGCCAGCGCCTAGTAGAAGAGGAACCCATGAGAGGTTGAGGCGAAGGAGTTGCTCGTCGTTGATGCGCTTGCTCTCTTGGACAGTTTGGTTCGGCGCCCTTTTTATAGGGGCGTTCATGAGGGGTTCAGTTGGACCTGGACTTGGTTTTTGACTTTGTGTTAGCGTGTGCTTGGCCGTATGTTTGTATGGACTCTACGACTGCGTGCTCATGGATTTCGAAAATGGAGGAGGCAAGGCGAGACCAAGCATGGCTGCCGTTGAACACAACACAGAGGATCAAAAGCTCAAACTTGTGGGACAAAACATTGACCTGCTCTCGATCTGCCGTCTCGAATATGTTTGTTGTACGTGGAAATCTCCTAGGTGGATTTTTTTTTATGATTTAGGACTCGTTTCGTGATTTTGTCACGTGGCCGTGTGATTTTGTCATCGCTTGGACATTTTTCAGTGTGCTGCCATTTGGAGCCGGGAGAGATTGTGACGCGACCTAGGCTTGTGCTTGCACGGCAAGGCCGCCAGTTGTTGTGGTTCAGCGAGCAGAGGATCCTGGAAATGGTTTCGTAGTAAAAGTCAGCAACGGTTTAAGTTCCCGGCTGATTAGATGACGAGATATTGTTGACCGTGCAGTTCGCCGCTCTGCAGTTTCCAGCGTTGGAGAAGTTTTTTCAGACAGAATTTAGAGAGTCTGGACGTGGACCGACGAGAGATTTCGCCGTCGCCCTCGCGCGCGCAGCGAGTGGTGGAAACCGCGAGCCACCAACGACTCTCTATCCGTTCTTGACCGGCCCTCGTCGCCTCCCGTCTCTCTCTCTCTCTCTCAGCCCCTCTGCTTGTCTTCCTTCGATGGCGGCGGCGGCGGCTTCCACGTCCTGCGCCTCGCCGCTTCTTCTCCCGTCAGGTCCGAACTCGCCCTCTCAGCGACTCCAATTATTTCCATGCGTCATCGGTTCATTCAGTTGCAGCAACTCTGAACTAACCACGTCTGAGAAATGCCGCTTGTCTCTCCGCAGGGCCTCGGCGTGCCTCGGCAACGAGGCTTCGGCTTCGCCGCGGCGGAGCGCTGGGCTCGGAGCCGGCTTGCCGCTGCAGGGCAGCCGGTGGAAGCGCGGCGCGGTGCGGCGGGGAAGCCGGTGGTTCCGCTGTCGGTTCTGGGAGCAGCACTAGGAGGACCCTAGTGCTTGGTTCGGTGTTCGGGCTGGCCGCGTTCGACGCTCTCGCCGCCGGGTTGCCGCCCGAGGAGAAGCCCAAGCTCTGCGACGCGGCTTGCGAGAGCGAGCTCGAGAATGTAGGTTCACACTGAGTGTGTAGCTAGTTCTTGGATTGTGGATTGGTGCGACAACTGCATTAAACGATTCAGTGACGGCCTTTGAAAATTCGTTCTCAAAGTCTGATTTTATCTCCTGGGGCAACTAAAACTCTGAATTTTAGATGGTCTTGTTCAGTAGTTACCGGGGGGGGGTGTTACTTATTGTTTGAGCTTAATGACTTAGCCCTAGACTTAAAATTCTTATTTTTGTGTGATATGATCACCTCATAATGGACGTTCATGCTGAACCTGAATTTTCCTCATGTTATTCAGGTGCCTATGGTGACCACAGAATCTGGCCTGCAGTACAAGGATATCAAAGTGGGCCAAGGGCCAAGTCCGCCCATTGGTTTCCAGGTGCCCACCAAATTTCGTCATGTGTTTTTACAAATCGTGTATTTATATACAGTTTGATATAGGTAGCTTCTTGTCATGTAGGTTGCTGCAAATTATGTTGCCATGGTACCGAATGGACAGATTTTCGACAGGTGAGTTACTTAGATTTGGACATTTCTGGTGGTCTCTTTCAGTACTTTATTTGTACACAAGACAACAAATTTATATCTGCTCTATCCACAAATTAGGACTTTGCAAGTTCAAATTTTTTATGTTCCTTTGCAAATTTACAAATTTGTGTTCGTTTCTTTTCTTTTATTTGGCTTGACACCAAAACCATCATTTTTCATATATACTTTGATGCATCTGCAGTTCACTAGAGAAAGGCCGGCCATACATATTCCGCGTTGGCTCGGGACAGGTACTTCTATATTTCTATGTCCATGTTATAATGTACTGAAAATATTACACATGTATAAAGTGATGCCATGACAATTTGATTTCAATATAACGTCGACGTTCAATATACTACCTTGTAGCATTTGGTATCCATATGGTTTCCAAGCCAAAGAAAACAGGAAGAAACATACTTTTAACTTTATTTTTTACAACTTCAGGTGATAAAGGGCCTTGATGAAGGGATTTTGTCAATGAAGGTTGGAGGACTGCGACGGTTATACATACCCGGACCTGTAAGTATTTGAAAATCAAGCAGACAAGATGGTTACCGATCTGGGAATGGCTCTCATACTTACAAAGAACTGGACATGGTAGTGATGAACTGATGAGTTTTTTTTTTTCTTGATTACAAACAGCTAGCGTTTCCAAAGGGTCTTACTTCGGCTCCAGGAAGACCAAGAGTGCCTCCAAACAGCCCGGTCGTATTCGACGTCAACTTGTTGTACATACCAGGCCTTGACGACGAGTGACAACATTGTCCTACAATACCAATCTTTTTTGTACGTCACAAGAGGAAACTGCAGCAGAAGAGTCACTGTATGCAAAGATAAATCACCTTTCGGCTAGAGCAGCAATTCTTTCCGGCTACATATTCTGTGCAAGTACTTGTGTGTGTGGGTATGTGCGTTTGCAAATAAGTTCTTGTGTCAAGTATACATAGCAATGTTGGTGAACATATAGTTGTGTTCCAGTCACCACGTCCATTATTTTGTTCAGTTGGTCAGTTTTTCTCTACGGCTTTGAGCGAGCTTCAGACTCTTGTTTCCTCTCACAATAAGTTTCAGACTTTCAGTGAACGAACAATAGATTATATAGGCATTTAAAATCCAACAATAATAACAAAATACATTGAGACTTGAATCGGAGTGGGGTGAATTCATAGTATGGAATTTTTGGGTCAAAAACGCTGGCATCCTGACGAGCATGGGTTTGCTCGTCAAGGAAGAAAGCAGTGGCGCTACTACCACCTAGCTTATCTGATCCTGATCGAAATGGCAGCAGAAACATAGAGACGAAACATAATGTCTTTAAGCTTCATTCACATTCATAAACCACTTGGAGCCATATCAACATCCTTCAAAAGCAAGAACATATAGTATCCTTATAAACCATATGTATAATCGTATCCCTTATACTTTGCGTCGTAATGTATACTACTTTCTCTGTTTCAAAATATAAGCATTTTTAGATTTGAATAAAGTCAAGCTATTTTTAACTTTTACTTAATAATATCTAAAAAATTACATAATTTTTAATATAAAAATATACTTTTTATAAAAATTTATTTTATAATGAATCTTAAAAAATATAATTTTTATATGATAAAATATTGTTAATTATATATTACTAGTGGTTAAAGTAATAAAAATGCTTATATTTTAAAACGGAAGGAGTATTACATTACCGCCGGACAGTATAACCACAGCTTCCCAGAACACAGCCTCCTTCCGGCTCCACTCCCGATCACCCACTGCTGCTCTCCGACCACGCCTCGGCCCACGACACCTGGCTGCCGGGAGCAGCCGCCACCGGGCCTCTCATGTTCAGGCCGAGCGCGGCCTGCTGCTGCTGCTGCAGGTGCTGAGCTTGCAGAGGGTGCAACGGCCCCGGGTTTGGGAGCTGCTGCTGCATCGCCAGGAACGGCGGCGGCATCGCCTGCTGGTTGGCGTGGAACATCATCGGCTGGTTCCCGCCGAACGGCCCGCCGAAGCTCATCATCCCTCCGCCGCCGTTGCCCATCTGGCCCGTCGCAAACTTCAGGCGCTGGAGCTCCGATTTCAGGGCGTCGTTCAGAGCTGCGCCAGAAGCAGGCAATGGATGACCGGGTTAAGCGAAATGATGAGGTAAATTGAGGCAAAATAGTGATCTGAATTATGAGTTTTTTTTTACCATCCTGTAAGTGTACTTGGTGCTCTGTGTTCTGCAGACGAATCTTCAGCTCGCTGTTTTCAGCTGAGAGCCCAGCTGTGTCTCTCTGCATCAGCGTAGCGAATGAAACAATGATTAGCCAGTAATGAAAAAAGACAGTAACTAACAGTAGCAAAAAATTACGTGAAATCACCATGATAACAGAAGTTTCCACACCTGTAACAATGCCAGTTGGGTTGATAATGCTGTTGCTTCTCTCTGCATGAACTGCACCTTCCGCTCCAGTTCAGAAATATACCGTGTCTTCCTTTCTTTCGATCTTGCCGCTGACTGCCTATTGTTTATGATCCTATCATATGGATCATCAACTAAAAGTCAGAAAAGGCGATCGAGCATTTATTTGGTTTCATTTGAAGATCAAATTACTCTTTCGGCTTGTTAAAAAAATGTGTTAAGATTTCATTTGAAGTTGCATCAAACTATTAGAGGGAAGATGCTGAAAATTAAGGAATTGAATCATCATCTATACAATCATGAATTGTTCACAGTGATCCTCAGCCATTAAAAAATTTGTATAGGACTTAAAAGTGCAGGAATCCGACACATAATTTCCTTTGGAACAGAAACAGAATTGAGATGCATATTTTACTGCATGCCTGATCCTGAATTTCTCATGCCATTTTTCTGAACAGTAATTCTCGTTATTCATTGCAGGTAAGCCTGTCTCATGAAAATATCAAACCTTTTTGCCTTTTTGGGGTCGATGAGCGCTAGTTCGGCGAGCTTTGCGGCGGACATCGCCTTCTTGGCCTCTGCCGACGACATGCCCTCCACCGCCAGCGTCCCAAACAGCTGCTCGGCGGGGATGGAGCTCGAGGCGTCCATCGAGTGGCTGTGCTGGTGCCTCGGCTTCACCCCCGCTCCAGGCGCGGCGGACATCGGCGTACCCTCCCCACCGCCGCCCGTGACGGCGCACGACGACTCCGATTCCGACGCCCCGCCGGGCGAGTTCAGCTTATCGACGTTGATGAACATGGAGAAGAGCTCCTCCTCGTTCTCGTCGGAAGAGAGCGACGGCCCGTCGCCGGGCGCGCCGAGGTCCAGGTCGTCGGGGAGGCCGATCATGTCCGATAGCGAGCGCCGGTGCCCGGGTTTGCTCATCGGGGAGTCCGGCATGCGGCTCATGTCGCATTCCGTACGAGGCGTCGGTGAGGACGGCGTGGCCGCGCCAGGCGAGGGTTGCAACGACAAACCATTGCCGCCGCCTCCGACCCCTGCTGCGTCGCGGCCATTGCCACCTTCTGCGATCGGAGATTGGTCCATGCTCACGTAATTGGCGCAAGAATCTTCTCAAGGAGGATGCTTTATTTGTGCAAATATGTCGGTCAAGATCAAGCTGCGAAGATCCAAGAGAATGTTGAATGAAAATTTCGACAAGGAGGACAAATTTATTTGGATGATCCTGCAAGCAATAACTTATAACCTGCGATTGAATGTTCGAATGAAACAGGAGAAGAAGCGAAACCACCTTTTATTGTCCGGGGCTTCCTCTGTTCATGGACCTGGAGATTGGCGACTCTGTGTTTGGATGGTACAAACGATGTCGGTGGAACAAAGGAAAATTGTCAGGAGAACTCGGGAGACTTTTATACCGGGGCTATGGAAATGTGGAGGTAATCGAAAGAGAATGGATCACGTGCGTGAAACGATGAAAATGGTTAAATTTTGTCACAAGCCTATTTTCTTTAACTAGGGTAATGGTGCAAAAACATCATGTTAGGTGAGGCAATATTTTCTTGAATGGTAATGATGACAGTGTAATCAAGCAATTCCTTAAGTATATAATCTTGCTTCGCAATATCCTCCTATCTCTTCACATTTTTGCAACATTTTTCAATATATACAATCTTAATTATTACAAGATGTGAAAAATCAATGCCTTCGTATTAGATACAAAATTAATGTAATGCCTATATAATTCTTGGCTGATATGGTATTACTTTATCATATTCTTCAAAATCTTTATCATGAATTCATGATAAATATTAGCACCATTAAGAAGAACTGGAAGCAACTTGCTAAGAACAACTTAAGAGTATCACCAAGAAGCCACCAATCACCAATATATTTCACCACACTGCCACAAAAGTTTCTATTGTTACACCATTTCTAATTCTACTACACCGGTTTTTAACATTCAGAAACAAGGGGGAACACAACATACAAGCCCAGCCCATGTCATAATTTACTTCAAATTCAGCCCGGCCCATTTAGCCCAGTCAAATGAACGGTTGAAGTCAACTAAACAAACCAACCCCTTGATTCGCGCTCGCAGTGAGACGCTCCAGGCCACGTCACCCCTTCCTCCCGTTCGCCGCCGGTGCCACCTCGCTGCCGCCCAACACGTCGGCGGCCGAGTCGACGTTAGTGAGGAGGTACTCGTAGATCTTCTTCCTTAGCCTCTCTATCGTCTCCTCCGACACGCCGCGGCCATTCGCTGCGGGGAGCGCGTCATCGCCGTCCGCGACCGACGGCGGCGGCGTCTCCGTGGGCTTGCCTATCTCGCTGAGCCAGTCGTTGACGCGCTTCAGCTGCGGCAGCATCCTGGCGGCGCGGTCACGGTCCCACGGCGCGGCCGCAGCCACGTCGGCGTCCAGGAACCTCTCCACGAACGACAGGAACCAGTCCCTGGACTCCTCTCCGAGCCGCCGCGCCAGCTCGCCCCTCTCCTCCGCGCCGCCTCCCCGCTGCCACTCCGGCGGAGGCGGAGGCGCCACCGTAGCCGCAGCGACGTTGGAGCCTGTCCTCACCTTCCCCTTTGCTGGGGACAGCCGTGACTTTGCAGGCGGCGAGGCCTTCGCGGCTGCTGCCGGCTTCGCCGACTCGTCGACGAACACGACGGCCAGCGGGGAGGTAGTGTTCGCCGGAGTCGGCTTGAGGTTGTAGAGGGAAAACGCGGACATGTCGGTCGCCAGGCCGGCGCCCACCCAGGAGGCTGCTCTGCGGCGGCGCTCCGCTGCGACGGCCAGAGTCTCCTCGTCGGCGGGGGACGCGTCGCCGGCTGTCGATCGGTCTGGTGAGATTGCCGTGGGGGCCGTCGCGGCGGATTTGGTCACTGACTCAGCAATGACGGCAGCGCGGGAAAGAGCTCCATGCAGGGAAAGGAACTGCTCGACGGCCGGCTGCGGGTTCTGCTCCTCTGCTGACGAGCACACCTCCGCGTACGAGCTGATCACAGCAACACAAAAGGCAAACTTAAATTATCACTGCATCAGTGCAATATAAGCGAGCAAGGAAAGTAAAATTGAAAAAAAAAAATCTAAATCTGTATTTTTCATTAGATTTATGTAACAGCTTCGATCATGACTGGGACCTTATGCGAGACAAATTCACATATAGTACTCCTATTACATTAGGACTGGAAGAGCAGTAAAATTAGTGTTGGTCAGGAGAAACATTGCAGGGAAAGTGCAAACAAATACTGTAGGATACAATTTTTGCTATGCATTATTGTGACAAAAACAGATGGCCAACCATTCAGGGAAGGGTTTGCATTGTCGGTCGAGCACAGAGACACAAGCGAGTGGCATGTCTGAATTTGAAACAAGAGCAGACATAATGGCAAGTCCATGTCTGGGTCATAAGGAGAAGAAAATAGCATCATTGAACGATGCATGACTAGGAGCTAGAGATATGGCATTCGGAATGTGATGCCGGCAAATTATGAATTATTTTAGGAATCATCATATTTTAGGACGCATCTGAAGTGTGAGATACAGACGCTACCATGAGCGGTTATGCGTGCCCTAAACTACATATGCTTTTCTCGTTGGCATGATCATAAACATACAGGCCAATGCGCATGGAAAAAAAAAAACCTTAAACAGCGAAGAAGGCTCTCTGCTGCAGAAGCTTCTTGCATGGCTTCAACTGCAGCCATTTGTGCTGCATCCCTGTACTTCAAAAGCTCCTGTCACAAAATTATCTCATTAAACACAAGTACAGAATATGGAACAGTGAACTACCATAGGCTAAAATGACATCCTATCATCCCTTCTCTTTGGGGGAAAAATGTCAAGCTTATATGCTTCTAGAAAATGCTGTTGACAGCAACATACATATGGGCACTTAGGTGGCAAAAAAATAGGGAGTGCGCTCGTACCTTTCCTAATTTTGCAAGTGATGGAGGCAATGCTGTCCATGAAGTGTTAGTATCAGTCAATTTTTTGTTATTTGAAGCAACCTTCACCAGATTTGTGATATTCGGATTGCTTAAAACACCAGATGTTCTTCTTATTGGAGAAGAATGCTTATTTACAACTCGGAAAGAATCATCTGATGGAGCACTTGCTGAGCTCTTCCTGGGAGGAGTCTGAATCTTACTATCATCCTTATGCACTGGCTTCTCTTCTGCTACTGATTTCCGCCTGGGAGTCTGATCACAGAAGAATCAGAAGAAGTTATCCACTAAAGAAATTGTATGGAGAGGGATACTAAAAGAACCAATAATGATTTGAAGCGATACATTCTCTGGAAGTTCAAAACGTATGTTTTGGTGAGAGTTGCAGATCCTACGTTGGTGAAAAATTATCAATTATTAAAGCATCACACTAGCCAATATGTGACAAGCGCAGTCGAAACATACCGAGCAGCTCCTGTTTTCGGACTTCCTCTCAGGTTTCGCTGTCTTTGAATCTGAATTACCTTTGCCTTTTGCATCTGCATTCCCTTCCCAGCTTCTTCTCAGGCCCTTCGGTCCTGATTCAATACTCATCAGAGTGCCACTGAGAAGGTTACCTGCAGAGGACCTCCTCCCTGCAGTAGTAGCCTTCAAAACAGAAGCAGCCTTTTCCAACAAGGATAGCCTTGATGGTGATGGCTTCTCCGATCCTTTTGTTTTGGCTCTCTGTTTCATGTCATTTGAGAATCTATCAAATGATCCAGGTAGAGAATGGAGGCTGGTTGGAGATGAGGGTGTCGACCTCACACTGGTGGACTTTGGTTTTGAGCTAGTTATTTCTTTCTTGATAGTAAGACTGTTGAGTGCCTCTTTTGAGAGCGAAGAGTTTGATTTTGTGAGCTGGGGTTTCTTGCTTTCTGTCCCATTGTTTTTGATAGAAGCATTTAGTTTCTCTAGCCCGCTCCGATCCTTCTCTAGTGACAAATCTTTGGATCCATTGACGGATGGCTGGGCTTTCTTGCTGCCAAGAAAATTGGAGGAGCTAGTCACCACAAGATCCTCTGGATTGCCAACACAAGCATGACGCCCTGGAACTGGCCTGACTCCCCTCAAGATCGGCACTGGAGTAGCTGCCTCAAAACGATCTAGGTGAATGAACTGCCCCAGCTGAATTGTGTCACTCAATATCAGATCATGTTGCTCGTCTGGCAGGGAGACGTAAGTTGCATGCGACGAATCAGACACCTTGAGGTAGAACCCCTGGTTGGTGAACAGATCACCGCCTGCAAGTGCTGGAACAATGCTGATAACCTGAAGAAGGGATGATCGGTGTTCACCCGCGACTTTGACATCGCTGTTCATGTGCTGCAGGAGCTTGAGAAGAACCCCGGGTACCAGCGAAGCCATTGCTGTAGCTCCTAAAGCACATTTAACTGCACACGTTGAGCCCAGTTCCGTGAGCGTGATCACCACACGGTGGGCATAAAGAAACACATAATTAGGTTACAGGTAGACAAGCTGGGCTAGTCCTACAAGAAAGTGTGCATCTGCAGCTACCTAATGAAATAAAGGTTGCAGCTTTCCACCGAACTTAATCCAAACCAAAATGTCGGTACCCCCAAACCATTTCTGATTAGTCGTAACGAACAGGAAAAGGTACATTTGTCATCAAATGCGAACCACTGTTATGGCTGGAAATTGAATTGCAAATTCATGTAAAACTAAACAAACAGTAGCATAAAACAGAGTTCTTCAGAGAGAAACTGGACCAGAACAGGCAAAGCAAATTCAGAGAGAGGAGAAAAAAAAAAAGATGGTCCCCGAGTCCAGAACAGAGAAGATATTACAAGCATTACCTCCTACCTGAAAGAGGAGGAAGTGGAGTAAAACAGTACTCCAATATAAAGACTTGTACTAGAAACGGTGCCTACAAAGGGTAAGGACGGTGTTGTTCTTTGCGCGGCATTCAATTCAGTCCGGCAAGTGAGATAGGAGTACAAGGCTACAATCAGATTCAACAAAACCAGATGCCAAAGGGGTCTTCATGTACAGTATTCATGTAATATCCTGGTAGAATCGACGAGGTGGCCCTATTCCACAGCCGCGCAACTGAATACGAACATTGCCATGGAGAGTGGACCGAGAAGGAATCGAGTCTCGAGCGATAACTCGTGTGGATTAGCTCCAAAAATTCGCACTTGTCAAGGAGGGTACAGTAACAAACAATCTTCAGAGCTTCAGAAGCAATCATCATTTTTCAGAAACCAAATATTGAGGGGGAAAATGATTATTCACTCATCGGAAAGGCATTTCTCTCCCAGCAGCCCCAAGAAACGGTACAAATTCTGATCAAATGAGCGAAGACCAAAGGCGACGAATCCAGAGACGAAAGGGGGATGAAGGAGCACGCACCTCTCAACGCAACGAATCCGGCCGGTGATGTCGGGAGAGAACCAGGAGTTCTCTCCTTCGACGGAGGCCGGTATAGCAAACGGTTACTACTGTACTCTTCCTCCTCCAAACGCGCTCGCCCCAAGGCAGGCTGCCGCTCCGCTGCAGCCTACGATCCTATAAAGAGACGAAGCCTTTCGGCGGCTCGCTCTGCTCAAGGAGGAAGGACAGGAGGCCGAGACGCCTCGCCTTGTCGCGTCCAAGAATCTCCGCCGGTTGGCTCTCACTGGCGGTGACAAGACGACGTCCCTCTCTCTCTCTCTCTCTCTCTCTCGGAGAGGCACGAGCAGGGCGCGGAGGACCGGAGGTGACTGTGGGAGGAGCAGAGCGCACGCGGGAGCAAGAGCTGCGACTGCGGGAACAGAAGAAGGGCACAGTGCCGTGGAAAAGCTGCGTGGAAAGTAGGTGGGGGCCCACGCCGTCAGTGGCTGCGGAGCGAAGAGCGTTGCGGTGAGACGTCGCTTTCGATGGTGCAAAAGCGGAGTTCCCAGGACAAGTTGGAGATTAGAGATGGGAGAAAAATGTTTTTTATTAGTAAGTACTGGTTTCAGTTTTCTTTCTAAATTTTGATCGATATTTTTTATTTTTTTATTAAATTTAAAATTTTAATATTTATACTTTTAATTTTATCAAAACAAATATTTTTTAATATATATAAATTATATTATTAAAATTATAAAAATATTGGTTAAAGTTGTAGTTAATAAAATTTAAAAATAAATTTTTAATGAGACGGAGGGACTACAATGTACATCAGTCCATGAGAGTAAAAAATTGCTCCTGCAGGACCAGGTGTGCATCTTTTCATGTGTGGTTTTGAAAGATGCAACTCTAGTAATTTTCTAATTCAGGCTGCAAAATCGAAATTAGCACGAATTTGTTTTGATCTAAATATTGGCAGCTGTTTTTTCTTTCGACGAGGGGAGCAACAGCTAACTAGACGTGCGCCGCATAATAAAGCTTGCTTGCTGCGGCCGCAAGGCAGAGTCAATCCTAGTTTGGTCAACGCTGCATCCAAGATCACAGAACCGGATTAGCGGCTGCCGACACTCTGCAGCATTCTGACTTCACAAACTAAACAAACAATGTACTGTACTGATTAACTGAAATTCCTTTTTTGTTTCTTCGTGGAAAAAGACGGAAATTAACTCCGACAGACACATGAATTTTTGCAGGTTCCTGACGGCTACATAATCCCGAATACTAGAGTGGAAAGATGATTGATTGGTTGCACAGGTTTTCGTTTGGTCAGCTATCGTTGAGTTGGAACAATAATGGATGAGGTCGCTGCAGATGCTTAAGTGATGGGGATCTCGTAACTACTGTATGATGATGTACTGTCCGGTTGGTTTAGTATTTAAAAAAAAATTATTCTCGGTAGCAATCGCAGAGCTGTCGTCGGTGCCATTGGCGTTGCCCATCAAGATCAACCTGGTCGGTGCATGTAGTAATCCATAATGGATATAACCAATTAGCAGTAATAAGTTAGTGCTAACGATTTAAACGAATTTTGGACAAGTTGATTGAACCGGTTTGGTACCAGTAGAAGCAGTAGAGGGTAAGGTTGATCATCTTTAAAGATGAAGAAGAGACGAGAGTGAACCGTGCATTGGATTCAGCTCAACTTTTTTCTTTAACACGAACCTTGAAAGCCAAGCAAGCACGTGTGGCAGTACGTAGACCAGACCAGGCTAAAACTACTCTCAGGGGCACATCAAAGGCGACGTAAAACTCGATCTCAGGGCATTAGTTTACCGAGCCAGATCTGCTGATCCGCTTACTGTCATCTATGATCGATGGCTGCACCGGCCAGTGAGGCAGCTGAAAAAACAGTTGGTGATCATGTGCCGACGTAATTATTTTTGGCGATTATCGTTGCAGTACAAACGAATTCTTGGTTTCTTTGGGTTTGATGCGCATGTGGCGGCTCAACGGGATGTCGGCGCAGACGTGGGCAGGACAGATGAGGCGCAAGATGACATTATTCTGACAGAGATGCATCTCGCTGAAGGATGGAGCTGATGATGGGTGACCAAATATTCAGAGGAAAATCGGTCTTATATAACCAAATATTCGGTGCAAATTTGGTCCTGTGCAAATACTGATCATCTCTCAGCATTAGGAGCGTGCCTGAAACATTGTGCAGTAAAATTCCTAGCAGCACAGAACTTCTTTCGAATCTCCCCTGCAGTAAAACTACTGCTACTGAGTATTGAGTAGAGGAGTTACGGAAGTTTATCATTGCTTTGTGCCTCGTGCTACTAGAGATCACGTTCACGTGTGGGCGCATGGCAGACCTCTGAGCGCAGCATTATCAATGGAGGCCACCATGGGCACGGCACGAGGGCGAGCCAATCTTTGCCTCCCTCCCATGATGCCATGCATGGTCGCATGGATCCCGTCCCGGTCGTGTAATTTGCCGGCGATGACGCATGCGTCCCTGGAACAGTTGATGACTTTAGACATGTCTAGATCCAATCCTCCCTCTGCCTATACAGAACCATGAGTTCTGATAGAAATTCGGAAGGGGATTTCCGATGGCTCGATCGATAGGTGATCTGAAAATGAGAACCGTGATGTACTGCTATGTGTTGCTTTGGAGTAGGCTGCGGCCATGCCACTCTGAACAATGACCAGTCGGAACATCGGAACTTAAGTGGAAGTAACACTACTGCTGAACATTGACGGTCGACGAACAACGCTTTATGCAAATGATTGTCAGCTTCAGGTTTGCAAGCGCGTTGGACACTTTTACAACTCAGACTTGCAAATGCATCGTGCCTTTCCGTCCGTGATGCAGATTCTTGTAAACTTCTGGCCTGCAACGGGCTCGCATGCACCTCGTCGAACCTTCTCCACTTCGGGCTCGTCGGCAACCTTCCTCCACTGCCGCGACCAGGCCCAGCTGCCTTCGATCCTGCTCATCACCCTTAAGTCTAATGCTCCACATTCAAAATTCTTTCGTCGATGGGATGTTTTCGCACATTACCTAATTCTTTGCCACGTCTATACATGTATGACTCTAGCGGCATTTTTTTTTTCGAGTAGATAGATTCTAGTGACCATTGATGTGATAGCGATGCGAGTAACAGTAAAGTTGCTATCGCGTTCATGTTTATGCCTGCTCAAAGGTAGATGAGATAAAAAAAAAGTCTACGGTTCCACATGCAAAATGAAACAACTCAGCAGCTTCACATGGGTATAAAGAAATCACGACGGCATAAGCATTAAGCAACATGCAACTCATCAAACAGAAATTAACTCAAAAGCTGCACCCTGGGATGAGGCAAAATGTATTCCTCACGAAATAATTGAAGGTATGGTTGCTGACAGAGTCTAATTGCTTAGGGTCCAGAAGTACATAGAAGAGCATGCTCTACTAATGAGAAGGAAGCTTTGGCAGTTCATCAAGATGTCCTTTCCATCTCTAGACCTCTTGGACGCTCAAACCTGCATCAATGGATATGTTCAAGTTGTCAGATGGAGAATTTATTTTCTGATCATATGTGAGTGGTTTACAGTAACTAAACCAATGAATCTGAGAAACTGCTGAAATTCAGTGTTTTCGACAACACAAAGCCAAACTGCAGAATCACAAGCAATAGAGAATACATATATTGGGCACTATTGCATCGGAATGATCCTATCCATTAGAAATCATAGCTATCACCGTCACTGTGAACAAGTAGACTAGTTTTAGCAACAAGCCTACATGTCAAACGGAGCAAACGATGAAGGCTTGAAGCTAAAATTATCTGAGCATTCATCTATGGTCCAATAAATTTTATCTTGACAAGGACACAAGAGGTATATCACTATTTAGCCAAAGGTATATAAGTACTGCTCAAGTGGATACAATTTTTTTTTAAAAAAAACTAATTCTCCAAGAAACAAAGAACGAGATAGTATAATCATCCCTCAGATCTCATAGCTATTAATGGCCATCATTGATGATTTCTAAAAAATGGCTTTAGCCACAAGCCATCCTCACACCAAAAAACAAGATTTGCAAAATTGTAATGGCATGTATCAAATTAATCCATTTTAAGATTTGACAGATGGCTTGAAGCTAAAACCAATTTCCAATCATCTTTGGACCAAAAGTTTATCTTCACAGGGATAGCAAGTTCAATCGCTCATCAGCAACAAAATGATAATTTAAAGCAAAATTAAAGCCACCACAGAGCTTTTATATACAAGAACAGAAATATGATAATGCCAATTAAGACAGTGCTAACCTGGTGGGAGAGATTGCTTCAACTTGTTTGCCTTCTCAGCATCGAACACACAGAGGGTGTACAAGTACTTAGAGCAGCGCACCTTGAACTTGACAACATCCTTGCTCCTCTTGATCTTCACAGAACGAGCATCCTTCCTCCTCGCGGTGAGGAGGAAGTCTTTGATCTCATGGATCTGCTTCGGCTACAGAGACACAAATGAAATGATGTCAAAAGCTGGAAGGAACAATGCTATAGGATAGCAATTTACTAGAAATAACAACATGGCAATCATCATAGATAGGCAAATAATCTCAAACCAAACTGACATATATGTACAACTAAAACTTTCGCCTAGCAATTCAAACGGGGTTTACTTACAATTGCAACTGCCATACTACTGCCATCGCTTCCAATGATTCCAGATTCAGATAATATCAGCATGGGTTGTGTTTAAATACATCAACTGTAGTACAACTAGCAGCTAAATGATATACTAGGGTGACAGCCAAGGCAATTCCAAAGCTACAAAATCAAATTCGAGAGAGCTTGTAGGAAACGGAATCATGAAGCGCTAACAGTGTTCAGCCGAGAGGTCGCGGGAGATGACAAGCAGCGATTTACTCCTAAATGACCAATCTCTTTCTGAACTATCCAACATAAACAAAATAATACAGATCCCAAACACAGCAAGAAAGCGAGCAGAAGAAATTACATCTACAGCTAGCTAGCACTATCACGCAGAAACATGACCAAAATTCCTTTGCAGATCGGGCAATGAGAAGGGACTCGGAAGAAAGCTTTTTTCATACCATCTTCCTCTTGGGACCGGGGAGTCGCCGAGCTCTCTCGCTGCCGCGGCTGGGATGGAGAATATGCCGAGACGGCGGCGGGTAGAAGGAAAGAGGATTATATAGCGCCCGTGTAGTAAACCCTAGACAAAGAGGCCCCGAGCTCTCTCGCTGCAAGTGGGACCGGGAGACTTGGAGAGAGCTCACGCCGTGGTGGGTCGTATCCAGATGGGCTCCGTTGGGTCTTCTGGGCTATGAAGGGCTTTCAAGTCGGACCAGCATTATTGACGACTTGCAAATAACAGTTCCGTCACAGCTGCTGCTAGAACTCAAGTTCTAATTTGGTATTGTGAAATTATAGCGATTGTATTGGCCGGTTCAATCAAGGTGATGTCACGCATCCGAAGCATAATTGAAAAAAACGAAAAAAGTGGTTTAAATAGCTGGCATGAAGAACAGATGCGCATTCGATTCCAGTTCCAGCGACAAAACAAGCAGTAAAATATAATAATGCGGTATAAGTTCACCACACAATAATATTTATGAGGTTACTCGATGTACTCTATCAACACAGCGGCGTCAAGTAATAGTATTACAGAGATCATGTTCCAGTTGATCACATTTTCACATACTACTCCGCAAAAGAAACAAGCACACGAGGAGCCGCAGCAGCAATCAGTAGTCGTCGCCTCTGGAGATGACCTCTTTGCAGGTTGGCCGGAGTAGGATGGTGTGCTCAAACTGCGAGACATAGCTTCCCTTCACGTCGCACAATGGAGGGTACGGCTGCAAACAGTACAGGATACGGTGAATAACCGTGCCATCACAAAGGTTAACACAATGGCAACGGACACTCTTCACATACCTGGACAATACCAGTATCACAAAGATTTTTCAGAGCCATGAGATATTTGGTCTCTCCAAGCCGGTCCAAGTACCGCCGACAAAAAGCAAGTGTCCCAAAGTTGTTGTTGATAGTCCCGAGTAGTTGCTTAGCTTTTGCCACCCTCAAAGGCACATGTCCAACATCAAAGTTCTTCATATAATGACTGCACTCTAAGTCTTCCCTGACAAATCCCTTTCCTGCAAACATCACAAAATATAGAACGCTTCAAATGCTTAAAACATACATCGATGGTAATTATAAAATGACAGACAGGGCCATGTTAGTTTTTTGCGAAGTAAATTTTCCTCCTTATGCCAAACTGCCAACAATGGAGCAAAAGAAATGTTTTATTATTGCTTGATATCTTAGTTCAAGCTATATAGAACATCATACCTGTGGAACCAAATGTTTCAATGGCATAAAATTCCCCCTCCTCCATCTTTGTTTGCTCTCCACCTTTCACAATCGGAACTGATTTTCCAGCATGGATTTGATATGGCCCAATGCTATGCCCATTAAGGTTTCGAATACTTTTAACTGCCAACAACAAACAATAGTATGAATCTACTATCTATTTTTGCTTTATATTATTTTTGCAGAACAGAAAAATAAAAATCTGCATGCACCTTGGAAAACTTTCCCATTGATTTCAACCTCATATGATTCCATGACTTCTTGAATTGCAGCACCAACATCACAAAGCCGCGCATCTATTCCAGCTTCCTGAAATGAAAAAAAAAAATCAAAGTGAATTTTAGATCAGATGAGATAATTTCAGATAGTCACCAAAAAAAAAAACTACTCCCTGCGTCCCAAAATAAGTGTCTTTTTAGATTTTCAAACATCTCCCTTTGACCGTTCGTCTTATTCAAAAAAATTGTAAAAAAATATTGATTTTATTGGGAAATGATTCACTATTAGTAGTACTTTAAACTTAACTTCTATATTTTTGTATTTTCGTAAATTTTTTGAATAAAACGAGTGGTCAAACGTCGATTTCAAAAAGTCAAAAACGTCACTTATTTTGGGACGGAGGTAGTATAAAACTATTGGGATAAGGTAACCATGCAAAAGCATCTAGATGAATTCCACCATACGCTAATATTTACTAATACAAACTGGTATTTCAATGATCACATATGAAATTGCCACACAAAAGAAAAGTATCTCGCGTTTCTGCAATTAAGCAGGGGTCTATAGGAAAATAACATGTGCTAAATTGCATGGTTAAATAAGGCATCGTTGTCATACCCACAAAAATTACACAAAAGCTGATCATGCAGAGTGCGAGGCATATATAGAAATTACCTTGATGCCTGTATTTGTGGCATCTCTTGTTGCTTGAAGCAGTGGATCAAACATGGGATTAAATGCAACAGTAAATGCACAATCAACTATGTATCCTGGAACAAATATCATGTTAGATTTGGTATACAGGAATAAAAATAGCTTAACTCTTATACTAGCAAGCGAAAACCCACACTAAACTAAACAAATAGAAAATACAAAGGAAAATAACTAACAGACCATCTATGTGTGTTCCAAAATCCAGCTTCATCACATCATCATATTGTAGTACGGTTTTATCACCAGAATTTGGTGTCCAGTGAGCTGCAACCCTAAGAATTGCAATTTCATCATCAGTTTCAAAGGGGAATTGGAACTTGAAACTTAAAACACTGTAGATAAATACCATACCAGTTCAAAGAGCATCCTGTTGGAAAGGCAATACCAGCTTGCAGTCCATTCTCCTTGATAAGTTTCCTGACCATGTTTTCCAATGTTTCACATAGGTCAATCATTAACATCCCAGGCTTTATAATGCTCCTCATATACTTCCGCACCTAGCGAATCAGACCAAAAATTGTAGAATTATAACAGCAGGTATACAGAATTGTGTTCTAATAAGTTAAAAAGAGGGGGGGGGGGGTATGTTTCAAACCTGTCTATGAACTTCGGCTGCTCGGCGAACAGAGTTATACATCGGCTTTTGCAACCGTTCCAGTTCCCTCTTCTCCTCACTTGTTGTTCTCCATAAATTACTGAAGAACAATATATAAAATTATAAACAGCATTAGTAACTATAAATCAGGATATTAATACGTAACTTAACTATAAAGAAAATTTTAGCTGTTCACTTTTAGAGGTAAAGTTGTTTATACAATTAATACCATAGTTTTTAAAGTGATGAGATGTCTTATGTTGATTGGTAACAAAGGACCGACTTGACACCTAGGCGACACTTAGGCACCAAGGAGAAATCAAGGGTCCATGGTGATGCCGTAAAACAATACCTACATATTCTGACAAACGACAGCTCATTTCAATAACACTTCTACTAGTGGTTATAGAATTGTACTTACTCATCCTTATACTGCTGGATTTCACCCTCAGGAAATTCTCCCGAAGGGAAGAGCTCATCAACAGGAATCGATGGAGGATCAGTCTGCTGTAGAGGGTCCCTCTTCTTTCTGCACAAGATATGACCCATGAGACATTCACATTAAAGGGAAGAGACTGAACAAGAATACTAATAGTTCAATGAAAAATAGAACCTACTTTGCTTTGCTTTTCTTCTTTTTCTTCTTTGCAGCTCCTGAAAATCCGTTTCCAATATAAAGTCAGATTAATCTCACCCAAATGCTGAATTGAACGGAATAAGCTTGAGATTAGAATGAGAAACTCAGTGATAGAGCTTGCAAGGTTATCACCTGGCGCTCCATCTTGAGATGGGCCGTCAGCTTGCACTTCATCATCATCTTCTGGTGGTGAGGACTGACCTGCAGAAGCTGCGCCATTGCTACCTGCAACTTCACCCTCTTTACTTAGATTCTCCTGCAACAAATTGGGAAGATTAGCTGCCGCTAAAAAGTAAACATAGAGCAATATAAGGGTCAAGCAAGACAAGGATGACGTATAATGTATTGCTTGCTAGCCCCAGATCCTTCCAATCATGCACAATTCTGAAACTGGGTAAAAAGTCACATGCGTGACGTGCCTAATAATAACTCAGCTACCGCTATCCCGACAAATAAGGTTATTGATTTAGCCAAAATTCAGTAAATACTGAACACACATGACTGTGACTAAGGAAACCAATAAATAGGAAAATATTGAACTTTATAAATATAAGTAATGCAAGAAACACTGGAAAGTCATCATGATTACTACAGCACCAAATCTGAACACAAAAACTGCTGACTGTTGCAGCATGCTCCTTACTTTTGTTTCTTCATTTTGTTTAACATGCAATTCCCCCATCTCCTTGGTTGCTGCATCAAGTGCAGCCATATTGTATAGTATTTTTTAAGCTTCAAACCTGAATGAGAAGAATAAAGAAATAAATAAGCACTAATGTCTACCAGGACTCCATTGTAAGGAAAATTAGTGGCATTTCATTAGTTATTCTCTAATGTATTAAGAAAATATGGGCCATCCAACGTTCTTTAGTTTGGTTATGCCATTCTAGTGATTATCCCCTTGCTCTCAAATATTGCTCCGGCCGAAGACGGCGGCGAAGACGGCTCCGCCCGCGGCAGAGGATGGGACGGCGGCTGCGGCTCGGGCCGAGGACGGTGGTGCGCCGGCGGCGGCGTCGTGGACGGCGTGTTTACAGCACTAGGTTTAGTCAGCAACACAGATCGAGACAAGAAGAAATCGAAGCATACCTCCCTTCCCGGTGGAAAGCGATCGCTTTCGGACGTCACCGGAGCAGGAGACGTGATCGACGAGTGCGAGGAGGCGACGGCGGCGATGGCTAGGGTTGCATTTGGACACAAGTGTGGGAAGAGAGAAGGTTTATACACTATTCCAAACGGAGCGCCGTGACCGTCGTCACGGCACGGTGGACCCGCCTGCTAACTCTCCTATCTCAAGCCCAGAAGCCCAAACGACGGGAAGGACCGAGTGGGCCCTTCTTTTCGTCGGCCCAGCCACCAAGTGATCCACCACGGCCTTAACGTCTCTTCCCTGCGGCAACAAAAATCCTCACGTCACGACTCCCAAACCCTCCTCTCCCCGGCCGCCGCCGCCGCCGCCTCCCTCCCCTCTCGCCTCACCTCTCCGACGCTTCGGCCTTAAGCGGCGGGGAGCGGTTGCCTGCACCGATGGCGGAGGAAGGGACCATGCAGCAGCTGCCGTACGTCAAGGAGACGGTGCTGAAGAAGCGGAAGCAGAACGAGGACTGGGCCGTCAAGAACCGCGAGCGGAAGGCGGCCAAGCGGCAGCGCCACCAGGCCGAGCGCAGGGGCGCCATCAAGCGACCCGAGGAGTTCGTCATGGAGTTCCGCAACAAGGAGCGCGACTTCCTGAGGATGAGGACGCGCCTCAAGGTCCGCAAGCAGCCGCGCGCCGAGACGCTCAGCTCCCAGCTCATCTTCGCCATCCGCATCCCTGGGTCGGTAATCCTCTAGCGGCGAGTGACGAAAGCTTTCGCTTTAAGTTTTGTTCTTTGGTTTGCAATGGTTGCTAGTATTGACAATAAGCAACATGCGGTGTGCAGCACGGTGGACTTGCATCCGCATATTAAGAAGGTCCTGAGGAGGCTGCGGCTGACGCAGATCCTCACCGGCGTGTTCATGAAGGCCACCGATTTGAATCTGAAGAGGCTTCTTATTGTTGAACCGTTTGTCACATACGGGTAACTAAATGACGGGATGCTCCGGTGTTCTTTACGGTGTTCGAGTATTTGTTAACTCCTGTTTGATCATAGGTTCCCAAATCTGAAGAATGTGAAGGAGCTTATTTACAAGAAGGGCCGAGGGTTATTGGATAAGGAGCCTGTCCCTCTTACCAGCAATGATCTCATTGAGAAGGTATCGTTTTTTATAGCATTTCTCACCAGTAAGGTTGCCGGCATATTTCTGGGTCACAGGCTATTTAAATTAAGCTGCAGCAATTGATGTATCTGAAAGACTCGAACTAGAATAACCAGAATCTTTATATAGATAGTACTTGTTAGATTATGAATCTTAGTCACTGTAAGTCTGTAACTCTTTGGAGTGGTGATTTGAGCACATATTTTTGTGCACAATTGTGGCAGAAACTTTTATGCATAGCCAACAATTGGTGCAAAAAAATAAAAGTCTTTTCCTTGTTGAGTGAGATAAGGGTGGTGTATGGCATTAGTCCCTGTTCCAAACTTCCAATTCCTTCCTGCGGATTGCATTATGACTGAAAACTTTTGTCCCTTTTATTGAAAATAGGCTCTTGGCAGTCATGGCATCATATGCTTGGAAGACCTTGTGCATGAAATTGCGACGGTTGGACCTCACTTCCGAGAAGCATCATACTTCCTCATGCCTTTGAAGCTCAAGTGTCCAGAGAGGAGGCTGCAAATGAAGAAGAAACCTTTCAAGGATGGTGGTGACTCTGGCGATCGTGGGGACAAAATCAACGAGCTAATTGAAAAGTTGAACTAAGGAAGAACTTGTCTGCAAAGGTCCTTAGTTAACAAGTGATGAATCCATTACCTTATCAGTTTTGTAATAGCGTAGCTGAATGTACCTTTAAATTTGAGACCCTACATGAATCCTTGGTACCAGATTATGAAATAGCTGAATGTGTTTTTGCACCCTCCAGCGTTCTGCTAATTCTGAGCGTTGCTTGATTTGTGATGCTCAACTGAATATAGCTTAATGATGTTTTGTGCTCTGACGGACTGGTTTGTGGTGTTGAGATTCTAGCATTTCTCGTTATAACGTGCAAGGTCTCTCATTTCTGTCAAATGCATTTTTGCTGATAATTCTTCCAGTTGCATTAGCATGCTTTGTGGATGTCTGGGCAATGAATATTGTTTGTTGATGTCACCTGATCAAGTAATTTTCTTTACTGGAGTATGCAGAACGAAATTGAAATAAACCGGAGCAGGTATCGTGTCTCTGTGCTGCCTCCGATGTGTTCCTGCCGTCGTGCGCATAGTTGGCCGGCGGTGGCCGTGCTCCGCACCGCGTATTCGCCGTTCTATGGCCGCAGGCCCGCAGCTCGGCCCAGCCACAGCCACAGACACAGCAACTGTCTGGACGCTGATTGGTCTACCGCGCTCTCGGGCCACCAACCAAACGAACCCCTACCGGCGAGCAGTAGTGCTCGGATCCCACTTCGGCTTCCTCCTCGCCTGCGTCTCCGCTCTCCCTTCCCTCTTTCTGCTCCCAGCTGCTCCTGGCGCTGTGCGTCCTTAGCGGCGGCTAGGAGGATGGCCTCGGCGGCATCTGCTCCGGTATTCGAGACGCGGGCCGGGATCCGAGCCATCGCCGAGTCCGGCCGCTTCAAGGCAAGCTCCTCACTTCAAGTTCCACGCTTTGCTCACAATTATCCCCACCCCTCGCCTAGTTTGCTCCTGTGAGTCACTGTGGCGGCAGTATCTCTCAGGATTCCCCGATTCTGATCACCGGATCACGAATACGGTTGACAAATTCCAGTTGGAGTTGGCTCCTCTATGCTTTTACATCCCTGTTGCCTAGTAGCAATATTGAAATATATTGCATTTCTAAAATAAAAAAAATAGCTTGTTGCTGAATTCGTCTGGCAGGCGTGGTTCCTGGACCAATTCGGCGTTCTCCATGATGGGAAGAAGCCTTACCCTGGCGCCGTTTTGGCACGTACGTTGGCACAGAATGTGCACTGTTAATTCCGAGTGTTCAGTTTTCAGTTTGTACATTTTTACGTGTTGTAATGTACTATGTGAATGAAGTATGAGCATGATTGTTTTAGTGGAGAAGCTTGCAAGTAACGGGGCAAAGATGGTGATAATAAGCAATTCCTCAAGGCGGTCGTCTGTAACCATGGAGAAGTTAAAGAGCCTTGGGTTTGATACATCTTATTTCCTTGCGGCCATTACCAGTGGGGAGCTCACTCATCAAAATCTTCAGAAGTAAGGTTCCTGTGTGCACAGTGCAAAAACAATACTTATGATTACACATTACTAAGTAGAGGTGTGCCTTCTTTTTTTTGTGATTTGCTGAAGACTGGACTTTGTACCAAACTAGCGATATGTGATTACTCTATGTGGCTTACTCGTAACAGATACTTCTGTTGATTAACTCCTCTTTTTTCTCAATGCAATTTCCTAAATGTAGGAGAGAAGACCCATGGTTTGCAGCTCTTGGCAGAAAGTGCATCCATCTGACATGGGGTGATAGAGGAGCAATCTCTCTGGAGGTTTCTAGCTCTGTAACTTTTCTTTAGCAATAGTCTGTTCGAAGCAACATTAGCATCAAAATTTCGTGCAGCCTGCTTTTTCACCAATGGCTGAGGCAATAATGATGAAAATGAACATTGCAGTGCTGCTATTGGGGCAAACTGCAAAGGATACCACAACATGATATGTCAATAGCACTTGCGTGGGAATGGACTTGGTCTGATCAACATTTCTTTTTCTCTTGTTAGGGTCTAGGTTTGCAAGTTGTGAACAGTGTTGATGATGCAGAGTTCATATTAGCCCATGGTACTGAAGCACTTGGTGTACCTTCTGGTGATCCACTCCCCAAAAGTCTTGAGGAGCTTGAGCAGGTTCTAATGCTTGGCCTCGAAAAGCGACTGCCCATGGTGGTAGCTAATCCAGATTATGTCACTGTTGAAGCTCGAGATTTGCGCGTCATGCCTGGTATAATCATGATGTTTGCCAAATGTTAGTGTTTAACTCAATTTGAATTTGCTTGGTTGTGATATGCTTATTTATATGTTTTTTCACTCCTGAGAATGTATATTGTAAGATGATAAGTTCTTTATCCACATGTAAATTTTCACCATCATCACACTCTAGCAGTCTGCCTGTGGTGGTAACCTAATCCAGATAATGTAATTGTTGAAATTCGCTGGAATCTTATAAATTGTTGGATTAACATAGATGTTCCTTTTTTTTTTTCTCTTTTAGGAACTCTGGCAGCAAAATATGAGAGCCTTGGTGGTGAAGTGAGATGGATGGGAAAGCCTGATAAGGTGACCATAGCATGTCTGTCTGTTTAGATTAAAAGAACAACTATATCAGTATTATGTATAGTTGAAACGGCAATATGGTACTCAATGAAAACTATGAACCAGAAGTTTCTGCTCTTTTAATTCTAGCCTTGTGCAGTCTTTTACTGCTAAATAACTTATGCATTTGCCCTTTACATATCGTGGCCATAACAACCTCTTGTTGACTATCAACTAATATAGTGTTGCTTTCTCAGGTGATCTATATGTCAGCGATGTCCTTAACTGGTGTCGATGCTCATGAATGTATTATGGTGGGTGATTCACTGCACCATGACATCAAAGGGGCAAATGCATCAGGAATCGCATCTGCGTTCACTACTGCAGGAATTCATGCAGCTGAACTTGGACTTAGTGAATTTGGAGAAGCTGCTGAGTTTGATGCTGTTAGTACACTCTGTAGCAAGTATGGGTCATATCCCATTTATATGTTGCCATCTTTTACATGGTAGAAACATGATCCAGTCGAGGAAACATTCCTGAAGAACTGTAGATGGTGTGATCCGAGGGGTGTGCTGGGAACTTGGTAGGCCGGTCTGTCTAGGAACCATTGAATTCCTCTTGCTGTGATATTAAACGTCGATAATTTCATGGAAGACGGCTCGGCTTTGTGTGGCCATTTTCGACAATTTAGGTGCCTTGTGGATGTAAATATGCTGGTCTTGCATGTGATGTTGCAGCGTATTCCGTGCTGTTTAAGAATGGTTTATCCATTTTGTTAGTGGTACATACAGGTAGCTTTAGAGGCGACATTGTTGGTATAATGTGGCAAAATCCTTGTCTATGACAAGTTTGACGTGTTTCGAAGTCTGAATAAACAGAGAAACAGCCCACCTTGTTGCAGAGTGACGCAGCAATCGGAGCCGTGGAATTCCAGGGCGCCGTTTCTCGGCAGCACGTACGTGTTCTCTTGAAATTCTTGATGTGACCTGGCATTGCCGTTTCGAAACGCTCAATGGAACGATGAACTCGTGATGAGTTGACCGACATCGTTCTATCGAGCGATTCAAAACGACGTTGCCGTTTTCTTAATAACGAAATGTTGGCGTTGCTGTATCAGTGACACACGGAGTCGAAGATCGCCGGCAAAAGGGGTTGGAATTCTAGTACATGCATTTGACTGAACTCTTCGATCCAAAAGACCGACCACCACACCATACGCTGGCAGCAAAGAGATCAGCAGGGCGTGCAGCACTGAAACACAACTTCCAACTGATGGAATAAACAAATGAAGAAAAGAGACGAAATGATTCTATCGGTATGCCGGAGGCAATTGACAACTTAGGACTCATTTTGTTAGGCTCGACAATTTGACATACTGACTCACTGTTATATACTTAGTTGATTTTATATATTATTCACACAAGTGTGTCAAATTGTCAAAGCCACCACAAAACAAGTCTTAAATTATCAAAAAAAAAATATATTGCCGCAATTCAGAACCACGTCGACATTGTCAACCTTTTATTGGAAACGGATGCAAGCCTCTCTTGCGAGAAATAATGGGAAAACGGCTCTGCATTCAGCACCAAGAATGGGTCATGCAGAAGTCGTAAGATCGTTGCTGAACAAGGATCCTGGGGTTGGTTTCAGATTGCAGAGCAGACAAGAGAGGGCAAACAGCACTGCATATCAGGGTTTAAAAAACCACGGTAAATGACGTGAAAACCACAATTTTTGGTCAAATCGCTACAGTACGGTTTTGTAAACCGACCGATTTTCGCTCGAAAATCGTTATTGGCACTGTAGCAAAAACGGTAAACCACTCGATTTTAATAGTTAGCCGACTGATTTTTGACGGTTTCAAAAACCGGTACTGTAATGGTTTTTTTTAACCCTGCTGCATATGGCTTCGAAAGGACAAAACGCTGAAATCGTAGTTGCGTTCTTGAAGCCTGATGCCTCGGTGATCCATATCGAAGACAAGAAGGGAACCCAGACCTCTGCATGTAGCTACTCGAAAAGGCAAGCGTGATGCATTCTATGTTAACATACATTTCATTTCACTATAAAATGAGTGTTCTCGTAATGACAAAAATGAATGGATTAGAAATTTATAGAAATCAGTTCATTCAATCAAAGTTTGAAAGCGTGGCGCCTATTCAAGTTCAGTTCAAACTCCGCAGACGGGGGCCGTGTGCAGGCCCAACTCAAACTCCACCCGTTTGGGATTCCACAGGCCCGTGCGATTGTCTCGCTCGCCGACTCGTCTCGACTCTCAAGTCGACTAGTCGCCTCTTCGTCTTCCTCCGCCGCTTCCACCTTGACCTCCGAGAGGAGAGAGCAGATCAGACGAAACCTTTCTCTCCTCTCCAGACTCCATGTCGCAAGACGAGATCGCAGCGGATCCCTCGTCCCCCTCCGCGTCGGGTCCCTCCCCGGCCGCCGCCCGCCTCAATGCCGCCGCGCCGGAGTTCACGCCCCGATCCCAGCACCACGGCAACCACCACCAGCCCCACCGCCGCGGGCCTCAACACCACCACAACCACCACCATCACGGACAGCACCAGCAGTACCAGCCGCGGCACAGGCCGGGCGGCGACGACGAGGGGGACGCGGCAGAGGATAAGGGGGACGGAGCGGCGGGGCACGCGCTGCGCGGGCTGCCGGACGATGTGGCTCGCAGGGTCGTCAAGCAGGTACCTTTGTAGATTTTTTTTTCGGTCGATCAGGGTCATCTGCGAGCGATACCCTTATATCTGTGCATATTGTGAACGAACGCTATGTTGGTATGAATCTTGGTTGTGGCGCGATATGATAGTAGATTGCAAGTTGCAACTGGGTCTCCTAACGATTTCAAGAATACATAGTATTCTGGATCGTGCAGTTAAGGATACAAACACTAGAGATCCTTGTTTTTATGCTCCGCAAACCAATCTAAATCTAAAGGAGGTTTAAGCTTGTGTTTTTCTTTGATGGCCTTCCACTGCAATATATCGTACTAACTGAGTAGCTTTAATTTTGAGTTTCCGATGTATTCTCCACTGAGATGATTATAGGATGTAGCATACCTCAGTTTTGGTGCTTGACATTGCAGTATCGTATATTCTTTTGTTTCTTAACTACCGCTCAGAGGATAAATAGTTTGTCTTTACTGGTAAAGATGTTATTCTGGCATCGTATTTCATTAATTTGGAGTCATCTACAAGGGGAATAATGGAATGTAACGTCCGCTGGAAAATGCTATTTTTAGTTGGGAGCGAGAAAAGTAGAGATAATGTAACTGTACATGCCAGTGCTTGGTTATAATTACTTGGTTCGGTTCACCACTCACCAATAGGGTAATAGATCATGACAATTTCACGTTGTCGTCTTTCAGAAATTAATTTTGCCTGTAACTGAAGCAAGAATAATCATAGAATGTTATTGTAAAAGTCCATGATTTCACGAGCTCCCTCTCATCTCTTTGCATCTTTCTGAACGGGTAACGGAAGGATTGGAGTTATTAATATAGAAAAAAAATATCATATTACCTTCTTTAATGTTTATCAATTGATTCTAGTCTCCTGCCAAATCAGGAAGAACAAGTTTTGGGCACTAACTTCACCTGTAGTACTTTACTGCTTCCCACTTAGTTTCTATGATCGCTCTAATATGTCAGTTGGTGCTTGATTTTCTTATGTGTCACTATTTATCCTTCGGATTAAATTTATTTGGAAATATGGCAGGTGGAATTTTACTTCAGTGATGTCAATTTGGCAACAACTGAGCATCTGATGAGGTTTATCACTAAGGATCCTGAAGGATTTGGTGAGTTCTGGTTAATTTTAAATAAACTACGTGATAACCCAGTACACCACTTTTTTTTTATCAATGTCCATATGATGTTTTGTAGTTAGCCTTTTTGAAATTTATGATGTAATAATGGGAAGCACACATGATGGTGCTAAACTGCTTTTAATTGCACCCTTGTAGGCTGTACTGTAGCTGCTCAATATCATTTTCTTTCTTTAATCCATATTTACATGTATTACCAAAACTTTGTCACAAGTCTGGGAAACTATTGGTGTTCAATAATCATGCTGTGCTATAGAAAGGATAAATATTAAAAGTTGTAATAAAAACCAGACTGTGTGCTTTATGCAGAGGCCGGAAACAAGTCATGTTTCCTTTATCTAAAAAAAATAGAAAGGATAAAGTTAATGTCTACTTTACTTGCATTATTTCCACAAAAGCGCGGAGTGGGAGGCCTCCGCTCCGCCTTGGGGTGTAGGCGGCACCTGAGCGCTGCTTGCCTGCCGTGCCGCGCCGCTCTGGCTTTGGCCACCCTGCCGTGCCGCAGGGCCGCGTCCCTGTGGCTGCGCCACCGCCGCCAAGGCCTCTGCTGGTTGGTACAACAGCAGATCTGAGGGGGAAGAGGGAGGGGTAGGAGGGAGCGCTGGCGGTATCTGCTTCTGCCCATGGTGGCGGCTGTGGCTGCTTCATGTGGCTGGATCTAGGTCACGATGGTGGTGGTCTCTCTTCCCTTAATGGGCGCCTCAGAGCCACATGAGGTTGGGAAGGCTGATGGGCCCCTGCAGGTTAATGGGCAAGTAGATACTATATATGTGTTTTTTTTCCTTTTCTTTTTCTTTTCCGCCTTTATTTTATTAGAAAAATATAATAATATCTAGCGCTTAGGAAAATGCTTAGCCACACCTAAGCATGCTTAAGCACTGGCGGTATGTTACCGCTCGCTTAATGCCTAGCGCCTTTCCCCCTGGATTGTTGTACATTATTGAAAGCCACATATACTTTTATTTTGCAATTTTGAATCGAACGATTCTGCATAATTCACCCTCGACACTTGCATGTGATGTATTTTTGACATCTATATCTGATAAACGGTGGCATTGGTATTTCTTTTTCTTTTTTTGCAGTGCCAATGTCTGTTGTGGCATCTTTTAGGAAAATCCGAGAGGTAGTCTATGACAGATCATTGTTGGCTGCTGCGTTACAGACATCATCAGAGCTGGTAAACATCATATTCAATTATCACGTGTTCTTGTTTGATCTTTACTTTCTGATATACTTTGTCTTGACAAATCCAGACAACTTAGTTCTTAACAATTTTTCGCATATAATTTTGCATGGTCATAAGCTTTCATGAATTAAAGCTAGGAATGGCTTAATCCAGGAAACTTGTCTCGTCTTGTAAATTTGTTACATCATTAAGCTGCAAGAACCATCATGTCTTGCTTTTATTCTATCATTCCTTCATCCAAACAAAAAGAACATTTTCATGTTTTAGTTTACTAAACACAGATATTATCATTCATAGGTTGTTTCAGATGATGGTAAAAAGGTTAGACGTGTACAGCCCTTCACTGAGACAGATGCTGAAGAAGTTCAGGTTAACATTAAATTAGTCGTTAACATTAAGTTAGTCAGTTAAATTATTCACTATGTCCCTCAGGCTGCTGAGTTTCATCTTTTGTTTCCTCAGTCGCGCATTGTTGTTGCTGATAATTTGCCTGATGATCATCGGTACCAGACTCTTATGAAGATTTTTTCAGCGGTTGGAAGGTATGAATGTGTGTTAGCACTAACAATTGCCATGTGCAATATTGAGCTCATGATATTATCTACACTGCAGTGTTAAGTCTATCCGTACTTGTTATCCACAACCACAAGGGACTGATGGTGGCCCTGCTACTAGCAAAACATCAAAAATTGAGATGCTATTTGCTAACAAGGTCAGTATCTTGATCTGCCTACATGCTAAAAGTTGATGAGTACAGACGCAGAGCTTCTTGTATGAAACAGTGACTGCGTTCTGTTTACAATCTTCATTTGTTGTTTGTGCAGCTGCATGCTTTTGTTGAGTATGGGACTGTTGAAGATGCTGAAAAAGCTGTATGTCATCTTTCCTATCCACTTGTGCATTGTTTTTTTTAATCACTTGCTATAAAAAGAAATGGTCTGTATTGTTATAGGTTGCTGAGTTCAGCGGTGGGGGAAACTGGAGAGATGGGATTAGAGTTCGGTCACTACTTGGTTGCCTGGTAACTTAATGAATTCTTCCACTGCATTATCTTTCTCATTGTCAATTCCTTTTTTTTTAAAAAAAATGCACATACTCATTGAGTTAAATAATGAGAATGATTTAATAAAATGCACATACTCATGGAGTTATATAATGAGAATGCTTTCTACATTCATCCTCTGTGTGACCCTTGTCCCTCCTGATTCATTCGATTTGTCATTAATATTAAGATAATTAATCCTCTGTGTGACCCTTGTCCCTCCTGATTCATTCGATTTGTCATTAATATTAAGATAATTAATTGCGTTTACGATACTGATTGATATGTCATGGGTGAAAATTAGGTGCAAGCAGCTTGGTGGTCATCTTGTTTGTGGACTGATTATTACTTAAATCATTTATTGGCTCACACTTAAATAAAATGAAACAATTTGGAACTTATATTTTCATTCATGTAGAAACATGGGCTGGGCCAAGAAAGAAAGGTTGGAGATGACGAGTATGCTGCATATGAAGATGGTCCTGACACAACGGGCCATCCACAGAACTATGAACCAGATGACACCCTCCAAAATTTGGAAGCACACCTTGATCATCAGGTATTACCATGGTCACATTTTACGTACTGTGATTTCTAGGTCTTAGAAGTTTATGTTTTCAAGGATGAGTACTATTTAATGATGACTTCCACAGGCTGAAGATGGACTCCATGACAAGGGTGGAATGAGGCAAGGGAGAGGGCGAGGCCGTGGTGGAAGAGGTCGCGGTCGGGGTCAGTATTATGGCCACGGCCGAGATGCCAGTCATCCAGTAGGCAGTCCTCCATCAAGTCACATTGGCCTTGGTGAGCATCCAACTGTTGTGTCGAAGCCGCCTCCAGGCCCCCGCATGCCTGATGGCACACGAGGATTTACAATGGGCCGTGGGAAGCCGCAAATCCCTAGCAACGCCGCTTAGTGGCATTGTTTATGCCGGTAGCAGCCTGTTGCTGCTCTGTTCATGTCTCTCGCGAACCAGTTGCAGTGATATTTTTGCACAGGTTCTAAACCCCTTACGTGGGGATGCTTCGTGGTGCCTTGGTTCATTTTGCCGTAAGACTCTGAGAGGAAAGAAAAAAATAATAATGATTGGTACTGTGGTACATGGGTGTGTATACTAACGAGTCTTGAACTTTTGGGACCTGTCTTGTGACATGGAGTTCGTGAAGCGGAAAATCATACTTGAGAAAAAAGGAGTTTGATCATGTTACAAAGTTCTTTTAAAGCTTGCTGTGATCACTTCCATGAGCAAGCCACCTTTGTTGTGGCGATCTCAAATAGTTTCCTATCAATTTCTATCAAGATACTGTGTTTCAGATTTTGAAGAAAAAAAGATACTGTGTTTCAAAGCTGTAGGCCTGTTCGGCAGTTGGTGCTGCGGCTGCCGTTGCTGAAAAAAACAACTGCAATCTACCATAGATATAACTGGGCAAAGTAAACAGCAACACTGTTAAACTACCTATCGAACGCAGCCTGCGGCAGCAACTGGACGATCGTCATGAATTTTACCTAGTTTCGCTGTAGTAGAGTTTTGGTAATACAAGGTTATCACCAGGAACTGGCATTTGAGACACACGATAAAGCTCATTACTTTGCCTGGATTCCGAGCTCCGGTCTCGGCTCTTTCTTCCCGTACGTCGTTCTTGTTCCCTTGGTCGCTCCAAGCATACTCCTCCCTCTCGGCGGCAGTACATTCTGCCCACCCTCTACCTGCTGCTCCTTCTTCACGCCCTTTGCCGCAGCGGCCGGCGGCAACGGCTGCCTTCTCGCACTGCCATTTTCCCTTTTGACAACATCTGCACCCAGCACAGGATCCTTGGTCCGCGCTTTCTCCGTCGTCGCCGGCGGAACACGGCGCCGGAACACGGATCCGCTTGTGATCAGATTCTTCGGTGTCCTGAAGAGGAAATCTTGCTCGGCCGCACCCTTAGCCGCACTCGTGCTGCCGCCTTGGCTCGCGTAGCACCTCTCCGAGTGCTTCTTCGGTGCGCCACTGCTTTTAGGAGCGGACGAAGCAGCTGCTGCCTTCGGCTGCCCGTTCGTCGAAACCTTGTGGCTTGGTCTCTTGTCTGACGCGTGAGGTTGGTTCTTCCCTTTGGTGGTGGTGGCTGGAGGAGTGGCTTTGACGAAGGTTTTATTTGATGAAGCGTTGGCTACAGGTGTTGCTGGCCGTGCTGATGTTTTGGTTGCCTCCGGTCTGCCTGAGACCTGTCGTAGACAAAGAGATCAAGATACTGAGAAAGGTATTATACAGAAGAATTACTCGGAAAATATTTTTGAGAAGCAATTTTGAAATGAGATGTAAAATAAACATGAGTTAAACTATTCACCCGTGATGTTGATGGTTTAACTTGTCGAGGAGGAATCACCGGGTCCTTCTGGATTACCATTTGAGAGGACCCGGCTTCCATGTCAATGGAAGGGAACAACGGTGTCGCTGGCGTACTCTTCAGCCTGAAATAAACTGCTCTTCTGAGAAACATTTCAAGTCATGCAAGAATAAGAGCATGGTGTTTAGGGTACAGGCGAGGCTCTCGTGTATGTAAATCTGACTTAGTTACCAGTCATAGTCATGTTTCTCGTCCACCGGTATGAGGAAGTCTCTCTTTCCTGACGGAGCTTTGCTCGCGTGACCACCTAAAACATTCAGAGAGAAGGAATACAATCAGGAGTGAGTGGTCCACTTTGAAGCAGCTGCAAAACGATTTGCGAATGTTTTTGGAAAATTAGGTATATTTTAACCATCAATCCTGCTACCATCCATTTTCCAGCTCTGGACTAAAAATCAGTAAGATAGATTTGAGAAACAGGCATGGACAAAGATTTCACCTTGGATGGAATCAAACTCGACGGAATACATTGGTTCCAGGAGGTTCGTATCTCTATCTTTCTCGCGCTTATGCAGCTCCCTGAAGAACACGACGCTCTCATCTTTCTCTTCCTGAACCACGACCGGGGCCTTAGCTTTGCCCATTCCAGCAATTCTCCTTAGGCGGTCCATCTTCAAGTAAAGAGTATGTTTGCTACGACGTCTGGAAAGGTCACAGGATTGTGGACTGGTGAAGTCTACATGAATACCATTCAGTAGATTCCAAATTCAGCGGCAATTCCAAGGCCTGATGGAATTACCTGCAGATAGATTACTTATGGTTAGTTATTTTCTGTGAAAAGGATGGATGGATGCAACCAAATCGGAGATGATTGATCAATTCAACGAGTTCAAGCGTACTGTTGTTTTCTCTTTGTCCTCTAACGGCACTGTCTTTTTGCTTTGGTCTCTCCTGGATGTAGATTTTTGCACCATACCCAAATAGTAAAGACGCTGAGGTCACTGAAGATGCAACACCAGAAAATAAGCTGTGCAACATATGCAAATACTATTGCAACTTGGCTGAGAAATATGAAAATGTCAACCCATGGTAAATAAAATGATGCTGGACATCGAGTTGATATCAGGAGATTATGGAAGAGAGGTGATGCAGCAGCATATACACACCTGAATTATTAATGGAATTCCATTATTAATCAACTGATAGTCAGCATAAGGGGAGAAGTTTCTTCACAAACTTCATCTTTTTTGACTCTGCTGCTGGAATATCTTTATATGGAATACAAAAGACCAGGTCGAAATACTCCCCACCACGCCTGCAACGCATTTGGAGGTCAGGACAGGCCTTTATCTCCAGCAACTTGAGAGCCGGGAGCCGCTGGAGGAGGCCCTGTGGAAATTTCTCAATTCCTGGACATTCCTCAATCATCAGCCCCTCAAAGGAACTAAGGCCATTCATTCCATCAGGCAGTGCTTTCAGCGTAGCACAGTCCTCCACAGAGAGACGCCTCAACTTGGCCAGACTTCCAAGGTTTGTAGGCAGCGCAACAAGACTTCTGCTGCAGCGAATTTTCATTTCTTCAAGAGATGCGGGCAACTTTGGAATCTCCAGCAAGTTGTCACAAGATTCTACTGATAGCCATTCAAGCTGGGGCAGAGGAAGGATTTCCTCGGATGAGTCTTTCCCCTCCAGATTGTTGCAGAAATAAATGTGCAGAGATCGAAGGCGAGGCAAGCATACAAGCTCCTCCATTGGCCATCGGACAATATTGTGGCATGAAAAAATATCTAGTTGTTCTACAAGAGCCAAACAGTCCTGCAGTCCAAGTTGCAATCGGGCCATGTCAAATATTGATATGAAACCGTCTTTACCCAGGATCGCCAAACTGCGCAGAGTGCAAGGTGTTCTTTGGATTTGGCTTTGAGGGGCATCTAGAGGCTTCACCACGTCTGCAAGCAGCCCAATGTCCAACCGGACAAGAGTTGGACAAGAGCCCAAGGGCATGCTCATAGGAACAAGACTATGTGAAGAGTCACCACGAGTAGATAGATGTTTGAGAACTGGGCAATCCGGAAGATTTTCAAGTTTGTAGCAATGGTAGATTCTTAGCTCTTCAAGAAGGGGAAATACCACTGAGCTAACAGGCTCTCCTGCACTGTTTTCTGCCCATCTCTCCAATTCAGGCAAATGCCGTAGCTTCATTCTCTTTAACTTTGGGAAAACAATCAGAGGGATATTATATCCTGCCACTGCCATGTCGATGCTCTTACATAATGTGGTCAGGCTTATCATGCCAGATAAAGATAAATCCTCAAGAGATGATGACAACCATACTATTGGTAGATCCTTGCAGTTTGGGGACTCGGTAACAACAAGTTCTGTTAGGAACTGAAACATTCTAGGTTCTCTCATCCATTGTGGCATAGCCAGGCCACCATACCCATGTATCTTCAAAACCTTGAGTTTATCATGAGGAACAAGAAATTCAAGTACTTCATCATCATTACTGATCTCACCATATGAAGGTTCGTAATCTCGATCGCGGCCCCAGTATAATAACAATTCACTTAGAGCCTGTTTCTCTAGTAAATTGACTTTTGACCCACTTGTCACTTTCCATAGATTGAAAATTTCTAACCTATTGCCAAGATGTTTGAGGTCTTTAAGCTCCTCAATCCCAAAACCCACTCCAGCGTCCACAATAAATGTTGTCAGTATGTGAAGGTTACTCAATAGACCAAGTTTTGGGGGCATTCGTTCCAAACTATCACATCCCAAAAGATAAAGATGGCTGAGCTTCCTCATAATTGTCATACCTTCAGGCAGATATCGTAGCCTAGAGCATCCGTTGAGCCACAGTGACTGTAAGTTGTACAGCATGCACATTGAATTTGGCAAGCTGACAATTTTTGACCCAGATAGATCAAGATACCGCAAATGGGTTGAATTTATAAGCTGGCAATGGGTAATAGAACCATCTTCACAGCACAAGGCTCTCAATGGCATTAGTTTTAACTGCTTAAGCTGCCTGTGGTCTGATCTAGTTATTAAAGTACAGATACAGGATTTGCCTTTCATTGATCCACTGAATTTTTTCAACTCACGACACGACACTCGAATGTGATGCACATCTTTTATCAATGTTTTTCCCTGATTCAACTCTGCAGCAGATGCACATTCGTCTGTGACAGTTTTTGCTAGGTCATGCATTAAATCATGCATTCTACATCCAACTGCTTCAAGCACTGAGCTATGCAGAAGAATCTTCTTCACTTTCACATCTTGAAGAAAAGACCTCTGAACCAACTCATTGAAAACAAACTCTCCTCTCTGTGCCAAATTCATTGTTCCCTCTTCATGAATAAAGCCATTTGCCATCCAAAGTTGGATCAATTTATCCTTGTCCATCTCATATCGCTTAGGGAAAACTGCGCAAAAGGCAAAACATTGCTTCATTTCAAATGTCAAATGCCTGTAGCAGAGTTCTAGAATGGATAATACTTCGTCATTGCCACTGCTGGTGCTAGATATATTGCTTTCTGCAATAGCTTCCCATTCTTTGATCTGATACTTTGAACTCATCAAGCCACCCATTGTCCTGAGAGCAAGAGGCACTCCTTTGCACCTGTCGACAATACGCTTGCCGATCAAAATGAACGCATCTTGCTGATCTTGCAGTCTACTAAAAGCTTTCTTTGGAAATAACTCCCATGATTCATCTTCACTTAGACGATCTAACTCATACGGGGGAAGGCTGCCCATTGTAGAGGCCACTTGTCGACTTCGACTTGTGACAATTATCATACTTCCTGTTCCACCAACACATGTACACAGTGCCGGCCTAAGGTAGTTCTCCCACTCCTGCTGCTCTTCATTCCACGCATCATCAAGAACAAGTAGGAACCTTTTTCGGCCAATGACTCCCTGCAGTCGCCATCGCAGCAGCTCAATGTTGTCCGGCAGGTGACATGGTTCACTTGTAGCCACCTCAATGATGGATCTCACAACAGCAGTGGCTTTGAAGTTTTCCAAGTCGACCGAGTGCCACATCTTCAACTCGAAATGCTTCTGAACCCTGCTGTCATTGTACACCATTTTCGCTAGTGTGGTCTTTCCCACGCCCGCCGTTCCAGTGATGGGTAGCACCTGCACATTCTTGTTATCGTGTTGGTCGAGCAACAGCTTCACCAACAGCTCCTTTTCTTGACACCTGACAAAGATCTCAGCAGACTCATCATGTGCTGCATCGTGTACCTGCTGATCATCCAGAGGTTGCGGCACCTTCAAATGCTCAACCACCAACCCTAACGCGTGCATCTCCACGACCAGCTCGTCGAATTTGTTGACGACTCTGTTCAGGTTCCTACTCACGGCGAGCCGGAAGAACAGAAGCGGGCTGTGGAGGGTGAAGTACCTCAGCACCTTGCAGTACGCAGCACCATCTCGGGCCTACTGGCGTAGCCCGTCGTACTGGACATCGTCAAGGACGTCATCGGCCTGGTAAGCGACGGCCTTGAGATCCTTCATCCACCTCCTGACGGCGGGGTTCGTCGCCCCCTTCACCTCAGCGTCGGCCAGCACGCACTGTATGGTCAGGAGCCGCCGCTCCAGCTTGCAGCGGTCCGTGTCGACGCCCCATGTGCGAGTGACGCTCTGGACGCGCGCGTCGGCCGCCCTGGTCACCACGGCGAGCAGCAGCGGCTCGGCCATGCTAGCTTGCTCAAGTCTCGCTTGCATTTGCAGTGTGCTGCGTATGGGGTGTTGAAGGATTAAAAATCTGGGATCAGATTGGAAAGAACAAAGTATGACGGTATTCTCAAAGAAACCGGCTTTTGAGATTAAACAATCATGAGATAAGGGATGCGCAATAAGCCAGACATGCTTGTAATTTTTTCATGACGCTGGCTACCGATGACTATGACAGGTTGCGGGCGCACGATGCCACCCGAGCAGTCCTCTGGGTCATTTCTACGAGCATCTCGCGTGCATATCTTTGTAAATCCGCTAGTACCACCCAAGAGCCAACTGGAGAGGCGACGTGCGAAGGAAGACCTGATCATGAACTGGTGGCAGGGGCAAGCGGACGCGATGCGAGCAGACGCAGCACGCACGAAGGACGAGCGCCTCCTTGGGCGTTTAGGCGGCATACCGGCGGCGGCGGATGGGCGAGCGCGAGGTGGGTAACAGTGGCGGGAGTTCTGCGCGTGGAAGAACGTGGACGTAACTTCCCTCCCGATTCAAAATTTGGGCCGCGGCATATATGGGATGGATGGGGCAAGTTTAGTCTGGGCCTACAGGCCGCGTAGTGGCCTTAACGGTCTGCTGATCCGAGTGTTCTTTTGCTTGTTTTTACTAAATGAAATATTTAACATTGTAAAAAAATGAAATATTTAAACAATGTGCTGCTAATCAGCCTCGACAAATCTAAATCCTTCGCTACAAACACTGATATAAAAAATCACAGTTGACATCACATAATGCCCCAGCTACAATCCGAATTCCGAAAGCAGAGGTAATTTACAAGATCAAACATCACACACGGGTTTATCCGTAGTTCTGAAAATTGGATATTGCCAAAGCTGAACGTTTACGAGGTTCAGATCCCTATTCTCCTCGCGCTTATATGTCAGAGCATGCTTTATCTACCCACTTCAAGATATTCGTAGGCATGCCACGCTTCAAACATCCAGATCAGAAATCGTCTCCCGGTTATACTCCTTCCTTGTGCAAACTGATCATATTCTGTGGAACAAGGAAACACAGACAATGAAACTAGATACTATATCACGAATTATAGAATCACTGATGAACAATAATTTCATTATGTGAATCCAAGATAAATAGCTGAAAGCATCTACAGATCGTGAATAGAAGACATGTCCCACGAAATATATGTTTGATGCAAAAAGGGCGACTATGGAGGCAAAAGCGATCAATAATTCACAGGTGATAAGAGCTAGACGCATTTGCATATTACAGTGCAAGGCATCGACTTGAAAGTTTACCTCCACAATTTTTAAGATACGTTAATCAGCAAGTCAACATGCAGCGCCCAGAATGGCCAAGGATTATTTGCTCTCATATCGATCGATAGTGCTGAGGAAGGAAGAAGCATTGAAAGTATAACCCAGAAGCGAAACCTTAAAGCAGCACTCCCAAGGAGGAAACATGGAGGAGGTAATAACTAACATGGAGCTGTGTACAGCCAGTCTTCACATCAAACTCAGTCTTAAATCTCAGAATCTAGGGCAGCTGAAAAGAAAAGGGGACACAAAATGGAGATGCGTTCAGATCAACTGAATTAAATTCTTATAGGTAAAAAGACAGAGAGCAAAAAAGAAAAGGAATAAACGGTGATGCTGGAGCTTTACGTACCGAAGCAGAGAGTCACCACCGCACCAGGGGAGGAACCTCCTTACGGGCTTCTCTATCTCTTCTGTTTTTGATGGAATCCATTTTTTTGGAATAGGAGAGACCGAGTCAAAATACTCCCCACCTTCTCGGCAGCGTCTCGCGAGCTCGGGGCAGTCCGCAATATCTAGGTATTTGAGGGATGGGAGCCGCTGGAGGAGACCCTGCGGGAATTCCTGTATCCCTGGACAACCTTCAATACTCAACTCCTCAAGGGAAGAGAGGCCATCCATCTCATCAGGCAGCGCTTGCAGCCCACCACAATTCCATACGTTGAGAGTCTTTAGATTAGCCAGATTTCCTAGGTTTGATGGCAGCGCTTGCAGCCCACCACAATCCCATACGTTGAGAGTCCTTAGATTGGCCAGATTTCCTAGGTTTGAAGGCAGCGCCATCAGATTTTGACAGCCCTCAATATACAATACCTTAAGGGATGCAGGCAACTGTGGAATCTCCAGCAAGCTGTCACAAGACAATATTTCTAATCTCACCAGCAGGGGCAGCGGAAGGATTTCTTCAGATAACGAGGCCACCCTCTCCAGATTTTTACAGTTTTGAATACGCAGATATCGAAGGCGACGTAAGTACTGTAGCTCATCCACAGGCCAGCGAATAATATTACTGCAGAAATAGATCTCCAATTCTTCCACGAAGGCCAAGGCGTTCCCGAGCCTGAGTTGCAGTGTGGACATATTGAAGACTGCTGTGAAGGTATCGTCACCTGCTATTTGTAATTTTCGTAGGGCTTCCAAATGGTGGCCTTGCTGTTGATCTAGATCAATGACCACATTCACCGGTGACCCAATAGACAAATTAACGAGTGATGGCCAACACCTCAAAGGCATGCTTACAGGAATATTACCTGGCATGGTCCTTTTATAATACTGTAGCAGCATGAGAAGTGGGCCCTCTGGAAGAGTTCTCAGTTTCGGGCAGCCAAGGACACTTAGATATTCAAGCAGAGGAAGCACCACCGAGCTATGAAGATCTCCTGCACTGCTTTCGCTCCATCTTTCTAGGTTCGGCAAATCACACAAACGCATTACTTTTAATCGTGGGAAAATTTCCAGAGAGCTTCTGTATCCTGCAGGTTCCAAATTGATGTTCTTGCATAATGTAGTGAGGCTGTCCATTCTATATAAATACAATTCCTCTAGCGATGGTGATAACCATACTATTGGTATATCCGTACATCTTGGGCAATTTTCAATTTTCAAATTTCTAAGACACTGGAACATTTCAGGCTCTCTCATCCATTGCGAGATTGCAATGCCTCCATAGCCATTAACACACAAATATTTGAGCTTTCTAGGAGGCACAAGAGACTCCAGTAGTTCTTCCTCATCATTGATCTCATCGTTTGAGAGAGTATCACCACTTTTGTGGCCCCAAAGTAACTCCAGTTCAGTTAGATTATGTTTTTCATCTAGGTTTGCCTTTGAACCCTTTTTTACTTTTCTCAGTTGGTTTAGTTCCAACCTGTTGCTGAGCTCCCGCATGTATTTGAGCTCTTCGATTCCACAGCCATCTTTAGTGCCAACAATGAACCTTGTTAGTGTGTGAAGGTTGTGCAGTAGACTAAGCTTTGGAGGCATCTCTTTCAGACTATCACACTTGAAAAGATGAATATGCCTGAGCTTCTTTAAACTAGTTGCCATGCCTTCAGGTAAATACTGTAATCTGGAGCATTTATCGAGCCTCAGTGATTGCAAATTATACAAGATGCATATTGAATCTGGTAGTTTATCAAATTTTGACCCAGAAAGGTCAAGAGATCTTAAATATTTTGCATGACTGACCAGTCTATTGGAAGGCTCTTTACAACGCAATGCTCTTAACGACATCAATTCTAAGTCCTCAAGATCCTTGTGTTCTGATTTAGTTAATAGTGTGACCAGTCTATTGGAAGGTTCTTTACAACTCAATGCTCTTAACGACATCAATTCTAAGTCCTCAAGATCCTTGTGTTCTGATTTAGTTAATAGTGTCCTCAGAGATGATGTGCTTTTTAGTAACCCTCTGATCTCTTTTTCATGACATGATATTACCAGGTGACGTACATCTTTTATCAATCCTTGTTCCTTAATCAACTCTTCTGCAGACACACATTCTTCTGTGACATCTTTTGCTAGGTCATGCATTAAATCATGCATTTTGCATTCAACTCTCAGTTTGCCCCGGACGAAGTGCTCTAACACATCTTGAAGAAAGGACCTCCAAACCAACTCGTTGAAAATAAATTCACCTTTTTGTTCCAAGCTCAGCGTTTCCTCTTTCTGAATATAACCGTTTGACATCCATAGTTGGATGAGGATGTCCTTCTCCATCTCATAGTCCTTGGGGAAAACTGCACAAAAGGCAAAGCATTGCTTCATTTCAGGTGGCAAGTGTCTGTAGTTTAGCTTTAATATGGACATCACTTCATCTTTGCCCCTTCTAGTGTCACTAATATTGCAATTTGCAATGGCCTCCCATTCACCTACTTCTTGTTTCGAACTCATCAAGCCACCCATTGTTTTCAGAGCAAGCGGCAGCCCCTTACACTTGCTAGCAATTCGTCTGCCAATCGTGACTAACTCTTCCTGCTCTTCCACCCCTTCACTAAATGCTTTCTTGGAGAACATTTTCCAAGAATCATCATCACTCAGACATTCTGGCTTATGGTGTGGAAAGGTGCCCATTATGGATGCTACTTTTGTGCTACGAGTTGTGACTACTATCATGCTTCCTGACCCACCAATAGAAGAGCACAAAAGTGGCTTCAGGTCGTCTTCCCACCTGTGTTGCTCTTCATTCCACACATCATCTAGAACGAGTAGAAACTTCTTCCGGCCAACGACTTCCTCTAATTTTCCCCGCAGCAACTCAATGTTGTCAGGTAGGTCGCATCTGCCATTTATGGCCAACTCAATGACACATCTCACAACTGCAGTGGCTTCAAAGCTTTCAGACACACAGTGCCACATCTTCAACTCAAAGTGCTTCTGAATCCTATGGTCATTATACACCATCTTGGCTAGCGTGGTCTTGCCCAAACCTCCCATGCCTACTATAGGAAGCACCTGCACATTCTTCTGATCTCCTTGGTCGAGCAACAAGTTCACCACCGTTGCCTTGTCATCATCTCTTCCAAAGATTTCTGCAGAGCCATCCAGTGCTGAGTGGGTCTGCCGATACGGAATTTTTGGAGCCTCCGCACGTTCCACCAGACCAAACTGGTTCATCTCAGACACCAGCTCCTCAATCTCGTCGAGAACATCCTTGAGGTCTCTGCTGGCCTTATAACGAAACACAAGTGGATTTTTTGAAGTGAAGGTGCTAAGTACCTTGCTTGCCACGGACCGGTTGCTCTGCACCTCACGACGCAGCGCCTCGTACTGGAAGCCGTCAAGGACATCGTCGGCCTTGTAGGCGGCGGCCTTGAGCGCCTTCATCCACATCTTGACGACGGGGTCGGTCTCGCTCTTCACCTCGGCGTCCGCCAGCAGGCGGCTCACGTACAGCAGGTGACGCTCCAGCCTGCGCCGGTCGGTGTCGACACCCCACATGCGGGTGACGTTCTGGACGAGCGCATCGGCCGCCTTGCCGAGCACGGCGCGCACCACGGGAAGAACCAGCGACTCAGCCATGGGCAGATCTTGCTGTGTTGGTTCTCACTTCTCACGAAGCAGTGGGAAGAAGTGGCAAGAGAATGGGGAATGAGCCAGGGAAGAGGCGGGATTATTGGTGAGTTGAGTAGTCGACAAGTGCGTGAACGAATACAGTCCATGTGAAGATCAGAGTTGTTAAAGCCTCGTATTTCGCTTTTTAGAGCGGCGTGTTGTCTGCCACCCCGTTAGGTACTGCAACTTGTACATTTTTTTCTCCCCTTGAAAGTGGAGAACATTGCCGTTGGGCCATTGTTTATTGTGAAGCATCTCGAGGTTTATTAGTTAACTACAGGAAGCCAGCCTTTGGTGTCCACTCTTGGTCAAGGTGAACATGCAAGCACACAGCTGTAGTTACAACGCACCTTGAAGGAGGTAAACATGAGAAGGTATGCAGTAGGAGTGAGGTACGCGTTCACGGTCACCCGCCAACCAAACCAAGAGATGCATGCCCGGCGACGATGGAGAGGAGCCGGCTGCGACAAGGCACGACACCCCTCCACCCCCGCCGCTTGTTAGCTTCGTGGCCTGGGGGATTAGCTTTCGTGGTGGCCACCTTATCAATTTCTCTTGCGAGCTGATCTCAGCAGCGTCCTTTTGCTCCTGCGAAATGTACAGAGTCCGTAAGAAAATAAAAAATGGATAACTGGTACATGAACGTATTCTATCTTAATAACATTATAAAGCCCCTCTCTCAAATAAAAAAACAACATAAAGCAACCACACACGAACCAGCTAGTAGAAGTCCTTGGTCGTATTAGTATAAAAATGATAGAGCATCCACACGTCACCGTCGACGAAGTTTCAGGCCCAGCCAGCAACTTGTGTCTCGCTCTCACCCGTCTGCTATGTGGTGTGGTGTGACCCAGTGCCGACGCGGCGAGACCATCAGAGCAGACTCGACGACCACGAGATCACCCAGCGCATCCATTCATCGCCATCCGGGAAGTTTCAGACCAGCGACTGCAATCATGGCAAAGAGGCCACCATGATCAGTATGACGTGGTTGGACACGCAGGTTAACTTAACCGAACAAGGCTCGGTAAAACCAGGCTGTTTGTACCAAAATAACTACTTGCTGTTAACACACTACATTGCTGAAGTTTCACTGCTTACAGACAGAGGACCAGCTTGATGCTATTGTGCATTTATGTTTCCTTGTCGTGCAAATGCATCACACGCAGTATATATGCCCATGAAATAGTATCGCAGCAGATCAAATTTACAGTTCTATATCTCTGAAATTAGCTGCTTATTTCCTGGATGCATCATGCATCTCTGAAATCAGCGTCTCGGTCTCCTGAACGCCTGTGAGCCGGATAAAAAGGAATTACGTTTGGGGTCTCAATGAACGGCAGGTAAATGCAAGATCAAATGAAAGCTCACCACAACCGGTAAGCCGCCCGGTCCGGCATTTCCGTTAACACCCCGCATGCACGGCTCGTAGGCGGCAAGCGGGAGTAGAAGAGATCGCGACTGCAACCTGGTCATGGCAGCCACACACTGCGCGGAGTAGACCAGCCGAGCCACCATTTAGCGGAGTCGCCGGTAGCCGCGGGGTGGCGGATGGAAAAGCGCGGGGTCGACTCGGCGGAGATAAAAGTCCCACGCCGTCACCGACGCCTCAGACCACGCACGTTCGCGCGCGCGCGCGCCAGGCAGAACAATGCGCGTCAACTGGGGTGCGGGAAAGAATCTCATCCGCCCGCCGCAGATCCTACGACTGAAAACGGTTGACTGCAAATGGCAGGAACGGTTTCGTTCCTCAAAAGATAGTAGAACACCGGAGAGAAGCAAAGTTTAATTTTACAGTTTGTCATGAAATTTTTTTTTTCAAATCTTGTTATAAAATATAAAGTTCAGTATAGAGAACGACTACAGAGTACAAATAGGTGCTGATCAGCGTATCTTTTGTTGGCCCACAATTTTTGGACAACAATTGTTCTTTGGAATCTGCTGCTCCTTGCTGGCTTTGTTAAAGCCTTCGGTGTTCAAATGCAAACTTTACGCAATATCACGCCAGAGACATATGGCGCTATCGCACCATTCAAGCGCACCACGATACAGGCAACGACAGGTTACATAATTACAAAAAGAAAAAAAAAAAAATCCGCCTTTTTTGATTTTCAGACTATCATTCAGTACAACAAGTAGGAACTATGTTATCCGGCAGGTTAACTGGTTCAGTCGTAGCCACCTCAATGATGGATCCCACAACAGCAGTGGCTTTAAAGTTTTTCGAGTCGACCGAGTGCCACATCTTTAACTCGAAATGCTTCTGAACCCTACAGTCATTGTACACCATTTTCGCTAGTGTGGTCTTTCCCACGCCCGCCGTTCCAACGATGGGTAGCACCTGCACATTCTTGTTACCGTGTTGGTCGAGCAACAGCTCCACCAACAGCTCCTTTTCTTGACACCTGACAAAGATCTCAGCAGACTCATCATGTGCTGCATCGTGTACCTGCTGATCATCCAGAGGTTGCGGCACCTTCAAATGCTCAACCACCAGCCCTAACGCGTGCATCTCCACGACCAGCTCGTCGAATTTGTTGACGACTCTGTTCAGGTTCCTACTCACGGCGAGCCGGAAGAACAGAAGCGGGCTGTGGAGGGTGAAGTACCTCAGCACCTTGCAGTACGCAGCACCATCCCGGGCCTCCTGGCGTAGCGCGTCGTACTGGACATCGTCAAGGACGTCATCGGCCTGGTAAGCGACGGCCTTGAGATCCTTCATCCACCTCCTGACGGCGGGGTTCGTCGCCCCCTTCACCTCGGCGTCGGCCAGCACGCACTGTATGGTCAGGAGCCGCCGCTCCAGCTTGCAGCGGTCCGTGTCGACGCCCCATGTGCGAGTGACGCTCTGGACGCGCGCGTCGGCCGCCTTGCCGGCCGCCCTGGTCACCACGGCGAGCAGCAGCGGCTCGGCCATGCTAGATTGCTCAAGTCTTGCTTGCATTTGCTGTGTGCTGCGTATGGGGTGTTGAAGGATTAAAAATGTGGGATCAGATTGGAAAGAACAAAGTATGACGGTATTATCAAAGAAACCGGCTTTTGAGATTAAACAATCATGAGATAAGGGATGCGCAATAAGCCAGACATGCTTGTAATTTTTTCATGACGCTGGCTACCGATGACTATGACAGGTTGCGGGCGCACGATGCCACCCAATTAGGCCTCTGGGTCATTTCTACGAGCATCTCGCGTGCATATCTTTGTAAATCCGCTAGTACCACCCAAGAGCCAACAGGAGAGGCGACGTGCGAAGGAAGACCTGATCATGAACTGGTGGCAGGGGCAAGCGGACGCGATGCGAGCAGACGCAGCACGCACGAAGGACGAGGCGCCTCCTTGGGCGTTTAGGCGGCATACCGGCGGCGGCGGATGGGCGAGCGCGAGGTGGGTAACAGTGGCGGGAGTTCTGCGCGTGGCAGAACGTGGACGTAACTTCCCTCCCGATTCAAAATTTGGGCCGCGGCGTATATGGGATGGATGGGGCAAGTTTAGTTTGGGCCTACAGGCCGCGTAGTGGCCTTAACGGTCTGCTGATCCGAGTGTTCTTTTGCTTGTTTTTACTAAATGAAATACTTAACATTGTAAAAAAAGAAATATTTAAACAATGTGCTGTTAATCAGCCTGACAAATCTAAATCCTTCGTTACAAACACTGATATAAAAAATCACAGTTGACATCACATAATGCCCCACCAACAATCCGAATTCCGAAAGCAGAGGTAATTTACAAGATCAAACATCACACACGGTTTTCTCTGTAGTTCTGAAAATTGGATATTGCCAAAGCTGAACGTTTACGAGGTTCAGATCCCTGTTCTCCTCGCGCTTATATGTCAGAGCATGCTTTATCTACCCACTTCAAGATATTCGTAGGCATGCCACGCTTCAAAACATCCAGATCAAGAATCGTCTCCCAATTATACTCCTTCCTTGTGCAAACTGATCATATTCTGTGGAACAAGGAAACACAGACAATGAAACTAGATACTATATCACGAATTATAGAATCACTGATGAACAATAATTTCATTATGTGAATCCAAGATAAATAGCTGAAAGCATCTACAGATCGTGAATAGAAGACATGTCCCACGAAATATATGTTTGATGCAAAAAGGGCGACTATGGAGGCAAAAGCGATCAATAATTCACAGGTGATAAGAGCTAGACGCATTTGCATATTACAGTGCAAGGCATCGACTTGAAAGTTTACCTCCACAATTTTTAAGATACGTTAATCAGCAAGTCAACATGCAGCGCCCAGAATGGCCAAGGATTATTTGCTCTCATATCGATCGATAGTGCTGAGGAAGGAAGAAGCATTGAAAGTATAACCCAGAAGCGAAACCTTAAAGCAGCACTCCCAAGGAGGAAACATGGAGGAGGTAACAACTAACATGGAGTTGTGTACAGCCAGTCTTCACATCAAACTCAGTCTTAAATCTCAGAATCTATGGCAGCTGAAAAGAAAAAGGGACACAAAATGCGTTCAGATCAACTGAATTGAATTCTTATAGGTAAAGAGAGAGAGAAGAAAAGGAATAAACGGTGATGTTGGAGCTTTACTTACCGAAGCAAAGAGTCACCACCGCACCAGGGGAGGAACCTGCTTACGGGCTTCTCTATCTCCTCTGTTTCGGATTCAACGTCTTTCTGTGGAATAGAAGAGACCAAGTCGAAATACTCCCCACCTTCTCGGCAGCGTCTCTCGAGCTCGGGGCAGTTCACAATAGTTAGGGATTTGAGGGACGGGAGCCGCTGGAGGAGACCCTGCGGGAATTCCTGTATCCCTGGACAACCTTCAATCCTCAACTCCTCAAGGGAAGCGAGGCCACCCATCTCATGAGGCAGCGCTTGCAGCCCACCACAAATCTCTACCTTGAGAGTCCTTAGATTGGCCAGATTTCCTAGGTTTGAAGGCAGCGCCATCAGATTTCTGCAGGAATGAATTTCCAAGTTCTCAAGGGATGCAGGCAAATGTGGAATCTCCAGCAAGCTGTCACAGTGCCATATCTCTAACCTCTCTAGCAGGGGCAGCGGAAGGATTTCTTCAGATAACGAGGCCACCCCCTCCAGATTTTTACAGGCAAAAATACACAGAGATCGAAGGCGACGTAAGTACTGTAGCTCATCCACAGGCCAGCGAATAATATTCCTGCAGGTATAGATCATCAATTTTTCCACGAAGGCCAAGGCGTCCCCAAGCCAGAGTTGCAGTGTGGACATGTTGAAGACTGATGTGAAGGCATCGTCAACTGTTATTTCTAATTTTCGTAGGGCTTCCAAATGGTTCCCTTGCTGTTGATCTAGATCCGTAACCACATTCACCGGCAACCCAATAGACAAATTAACGAGTGATGGCCAACACCTCAAAGGCAAGCTTACAGGAATAGTACCTGGCATGGTTTCATAATACCCTAGCCGCGTGAGGAGTGGACCCTCTGGAAGAGTTCTCAGTTTCGAGCAGCCTCTGACTTCTAGATTTTCAAGCTGAGGAAGCACCACCGAGCTATGAAGATCTCCTGCACTGCTTTCTATCCATCTTTCTAGGTTCGGCAAATCAGACAAACACATTGCTTTTAATCGTGGGAAAATTTCCAGAGAGCCTCTGTATCCTGCAGGTTCCAAATTGATGTTCTTGCATAATGTAGTCAGGCTGTCCATTCGATATAAATGCAAATTCTCTAGCGATGGTGATAACCATGCTGTTGGTATATCCGTACATCTTGGGCAATTTCCAATTGCCAAACGTCTAAGACACTGGAATATTTCAGGGTCTCTCATCCATTGCGAGATTGCAACGCCTCCATAGCTCCAAACGCTCAAATTTTTGAGCTTTCTAGGAGGCACAAGAGACTCCAGTAGTTCCTCCTCATCATTGATCTCATCATTTGAGAGAGTCTCACCACTTTTGCGGCCCCATTGTAACTCCAGTTCAGTTAGATTATGTTTTTCATCTAGGTTTGCCTTTGAACCCTTCTTTACTTTTCTCAGTTGGTATAGTTCCAATCTGTTGCCCAGCTCCCGCATGTATTTGAGCTCTTCGATTCCACAGCCATCTTTAGTGCCAACAATGAACCTAGTTAGTGTGTGAAGGTTGTGCAGTAGACTAAGCTTTGGAGGCATCCCTTTCAGACTATTACACATGAAAAGATGAATATGGCTGAGCTTCCTTAAACTAGTTGCCATGCCTTCAGGTAAATACTGTAATCTGGAGCATTCATCGAGCCTCAGTGATTGCAAATTATACAAGATGCATATTGAATCTGGTAGTTTATCAAATTTTGACCCAGAAAGGTCAAGAGATCTTAAATATTTTGCATGACTGACCAGTCTATTGGAAGGCTCTTTACAACGCAATGCTCTTAACGACATCAATTCTAAGTCCTCAAGATCCTTGTGTTCTGATTTAGTTAATAGTGTCCTCAGAGATGATGTGCTTTTTAGTAACCCTCTGATCTCTTTTTCATGACATGATATTTCCAGGTGACGTACATCTTTTATCAATCCTTGTTCCTTAATCAACTCTTCTGCAGACACACATTCTTCTGTGACATCTTTTGCTAGGTCATGCATTAAATCATGCATTTTGCATTCAATGCCCCAGAAGAGGCGCTCTCGCACATCTTGAAGAAAACACCTCCAAACCAACTCGTTGAAAATAAATTCACCTTTTTGTTCCAAGCTCAGCGTTTCCTCTTTCTGAATATAACCGTTTGACATCCATAGTTGGATGAGGATGTCCTTCTCCATCTTATAGTCCTTGGGGAAAACTGCACAAAAGGCAAAGCATAGCTTCATTTCAGGTGGCAAGTGTCTGTAGCTTAGCTTTAATATAGACATCACTTCATCTTTGCCCCTTCTAGTGTCCCTAATATTGCAATTTTCAATGGCCTCCCATTCACCTACTTCTTGTTTTGAACTCATCAAGCCACCCATTGTTTTCAGAGCAAGCGGCAGCCCCTTACACTTGTTAGCAATTCGTCTGCCAATCGTGACTAACTCTTCCTGCTCTTCCACCCCTTCACTAAATGCTTTCTTGGAGAACATTTTCCATGAATCATCTTCACTCAGACATGCGGGCTTACGGGGTGGAAGGGTGCCCATTATGGATGCCACTTTTGTGCTCCCAGTTGTGACTACTATCATGCTTCCTGACCCACCAATAGAAGAGCACAAAAGTGGCTTCAGGTCATCTTCCCACTTGTTTTGCTCTTCATTCCACACATCATCTAGAACGAGTAGAAACTTCTTCCGGCCAATGACTTCCTGTAATTTTCCCCGCAGCAACTCAATGTTGTCAGGTAGGTCGCATCTGCCATTTATGGCCAACTCAATGACACATCTCACAACTGCAGTGGCTTCAAAGCTTTCAGACACACAGTGCCACATCTTCAACTCAAAGTGCTTCTGAATCCTATGGTCATTATACACCATCTTGGCTAGCGTGGTCTTGCCCAAACCTCCCATGCCTACTATAGGAAGCACCTGCACATTCTTCTGGTCTCCTCTCATGCCTATTATAGGAAGCACCTGCACATTCTTCTGGTCTCCCTGGTCGAGCAACATGTTCACAACCGTTGCCTTGTCATCATCTCTTCCAAAGATCTCTGCAGAGCCATCCAGTGCTGAGTGGGTCTGCCGATACGGAATTTTCGGAGCCTCCGCACGTTCCACCAGACCAAACTGGTTCATCTCAGACACCAGCTCCTCAATCTCGTCGAGAACATCCTTGAGGTCTCTGCTGGCCTTATAACGGAACACAAGTGGATTTTTTGAGGTGAAGCTGCAAAGTACCTTGCTTGCCAAGGACCGGTTGCGCAGCGCCTCGTACTGGAAGCCGTCGAGGACGTCGTCGGCCTTGTAGGCAACGGCCTTGAGCGCCTTCATCCACATCTTGACGGCGGGGTTGGTCTCGCTCTTCACCTCGGCGTCCGCCAGCATGCTGCTGATGAACACCAGGTGACGCTCCAGCCTGTGCCGGTTAGCGTCGACACCCCACATGCTGGTGACGTTCTGGACGAGCGCATCGGCCGCCTTGCCGAGCACGGCGCGCACCACCGGGAGAACCAGCGACTCAGCCATGGGCAGGCCTCGAGAAGCTTCACTCGGGTAAAGAACCAGCGCACCAGGGGAAGCAGTGCGTGCGCCGCGAGAAGCTTCACTTGCGAACTCTGCAAGAGGATGGGGAAAGAAACAGGGAAGAGGCGGAATTATTGGTGAGTTGAGCAGTCGTAGACTCGTAGTCAATGAGCGCGTCAACACACGGTTCTTTTCCCCGGGCAAGACGGGCAAGAGGCCGAGAAATACAGTGATTGGTTCGCCGCCGTGTCAATGTCATGCATACAGAGCCCACCAGACAATGATGCGAATTCGAGGATATTTCCATTGACGCGCCTTGGTGGAGTGTGCCGTCGGTGTGCCTGGTCCAGTGCCGACGCAGTGAGCCTATCAGAAGAGACTCGAGATCGCCCAGCAAATCCATCCATCCTCATCCGCGAAGCTTCAGACCAGCAACTGCAATCATGGCAAAGAAGGCGACGGTGAACGAGGCTCAGGAAAACCAAGGCTATTTGCAGTGCACCAAATTAGCAGCGACGCTCATCAGACTGCACCAACTACTGTTAACTCGCTGCACTGCCGTAGTTTCACTGCTTACAGACAGATGATCAGCTTGATGCTCTAGTGCGAATATAGGAGCCTTTGGCTCGCAATAAAGGAGAGAAGCAACATCAGTTGGAATGTATTCCCTCCTTCCCAAAATAACTCTTCTCTCTCACCGTTCGTCTTGTTTAAAAAAGTTTTTTAAAAAATATTTATTTTATTGTAAACTGATTTATTATTAAAAATACTTTAAGCTTAACTTGTTTATTTTTATATTTTTAATTTTTTTTAATAAGATAAATAATTAAATATCGATTTAAAAAAACGACATTTATATTTTGAGGACAGAAAAAGTAGTGCACTTACAGGAAGAGAGAAAAAAGTAGATGATATTGTTGGCTGTCAACTTTATTTCCATCAATTCAACACTGAACAAAGGTACGAAGATAACAGTGATAAGTAAGACACTTGTTTCGATCCAAACAGCCATTACAGCCTCTATATATATAGCTCCCCAGCCACTCCGTCTCCTGAACACCTGTGAACCGGATAAAAAAAGAATCAATCTTTGGGTCTCCATGAACAACGGAAATCGCAAGATCAAATGAAAGCGCACCACTACAGGTAAACTCACGCTCTCAACGTGAGCAAGGCGCCCGGTCCGGCATTTCCGTTAACACCCCGCGTGCACGCTGGTAGGCGCTAAGCGGGAGTAGAAGCTAAGATCGAGGCTGCAACCTGCTCATGGCAGCAGGTGCAGTCGGCTTGATTGGTGCGCGCGGCGGCCAAGGCAACCAGCCGCACGGCGGGGTGCACAACACAGGCCGACGGAACCGCGGGCGCACAGCGTGCAGGTGCCATGGAGAGCAGTCGGCGCTAGAAGACAGACTGGGTCGCGAGAGGAGCTCCCATTGCGTGGAGGAGGCCACCCGGGCCACCATTTAGCGGAGTCGCCGGTAGCCGTGGGGTGGCGGACAGAAAAGCGTGCGCGCCACGCAGAAGAAGCATATTTTTATAATCTGTAACTATTTACTAAATTCATCATAAAACATATTTTCATAATCTGTAACTATTTATATTAAAAAAAGTGTAATTTTCCAGACATTAATAGTCAAAGTTAAACAAATTTAACTTTGATCAGATTAAAAAAAACTTATATTTTAAAACAGAGCGAATAAATAGCTCTCGGTCATCCTAGCATAACGGCTGATAACAGAAGATAATGGTGTCATTGTTCGATAGCTAACTTAAAGCCTTCGGTGTTCAAATGCAAATTTTACGCAATATCATGCCAGAGACTCATGACGCTGTCGCACCATTCAAGTGCACCACAGTACAGGCAACCGCAGGTTACATAGTTGCAAAAACTTCATCTGCCTTTTCTGATTTTCAGACTAGCATTCAGTACAGCATGCCAAAGAAGGCCCCATGCACGCAGTCTGGGGAGCAATGGTGAAAAATAAATCTAGAATAATTAATCCAGGTCATCTTCAACATCGACCATCTTAAAGCCAAAACCGTGCTACTTGTATGATTTCCAATCAGTTCACCATCCTTGAACTAATTCAACCTATAGTTCAACAGCGAAGTATGTCAGCATGCTGAGTTCTTAATCCACAGCAATAAGTACTGCATCTATTCTACCAGATTTGAACATGAATCTTGCAAAACATTATATTATGATACATCAAGCTAAGCAAGCCAAACTGATCTAGCAAGAGCACAAATATAGAATATTGTACAGAACCAAATTTTCCCTATGCATGAACAAGCCGCAAGACCCAAAATTGCAGCACTATAATGATTTGGACAAATTAACAGGATAGTGGTCAAGAAAGTCAATAGTGGAATGGCAAAGGTCATGCACTAACGACTTCCCATCGACAGAATACAATTTACATACCCAGTGAAAGTCTCTTCATCTTCCAGAAACATAACATGTGGCTGCAGGCCTGAAATATGAAGAGTTAAGCCAGATTGCCCTGCCATTTGAAACGTGTGTAACCTTCAAGTCATGTCAGATATGGATCATACCTCCCCTGTTGTTTTCCTACATAGTCATGTCTGATATTATTGATACCTTTATCCTGTGTCAAGAGACCAGCTCGTTCATGTCTTACTCCATTTGCAGTTGTTGTCTGCATAGATGACTTTCGAGTTTCATCTGAGAAGCCATTGCCTTTGCCCGAAATTGTTACATCGCCAACCCTCTGAATGATATTAAAATGATCAGGGATAGAACCATTTCTGGAGGAAATCACATTTATAGGCCCTCTCTTTTGCCGAGTGTTCTGTGCCACGGGAGTAACAGCAACAGCAGGCAATAATGATGAGTAAGGAGCAGAAGATGCCGTGGCAGCAGCAATTTTTGCAGCAGCTGCAGTTGCAGAGATGATCTGTTGTGCTCCTTCACGCAGGTGAATGAAATCCCCCTCAATCACGAAGAGCTACAGAAGCAATTCATATATCAGTGAAGTGACAGACATTTTGCATTCCGTAAATTTGCAATATGAAAGCAAACCTCTGGATGACTAGCCACAAAATCATCTAGCTTCCCATATTGTTTCTTATAATCATGCCAATGAAGAGGAGCCAACATTTTACCAAGCCTCTTTGGCAGCTGAGGAAAAAAAATGCATATGAATCAGGATACATCAACAGCAGTAAGCTATACAGAGAATATGACATTTCGTACATGTCGTCCAAGCAACTTAATGACTATGAGAAATAACTCACTGTTGTGCTAATCCTGATTCCAGCATCAGTTCCGGCAGGAACTGCACGCACGATGCAAGCCAGAAGAGACCTCTCATCTAGAAGGGCAGGCTCCTTCGTTGTACAGGGTAATGACGAACCAAGGCCACCCCCAGCTGATTTCACTGTATCAACCTGATTTACAGCACCAGGATTCAACTCTGCCACACTATTTTTGAAGTGAGTCTGGGTAGTTGGCACAGCAAAGTTTGAAGATGTATGTTGTTGCTGCCTAGGAACCTGATCAGGTTGCTTATCAGATGCAACTCTTTCATCCTGGTTTCACAAAGTATACTCGATATTAGGTGCTCATATATAGAATGCAAAGCTATATAAGAAACAAATACAAGGAAAATAAACCTTTGATTCTGTCTTTTTATCTTCATGGTCAGCCATGCCAGGACGGTTGTTCAAATTTGAAGGTGAAATTTGTTCTCTGAAGGCTTTTTGCTGCTGATCATAAGCAATATGTTCGGCTAAGTTTGATTCCATAACCTGCGATAGTAATTATGACATATGGTCCAAATGTACCAGATGCAAATAATAATCAGACAGACTAACCGTAAGTTCATGAGTTGGTTCAGCAAGTGTACTCGATGAGTTCTGCTCTTTCTCATTAAGACGATCCGGACGGCTAGCTTGATTTGGCTTTGAGGACAGCTCATCATCATTGACAGGACCTTGTTGTAGTGCAGTCTGGTCTGATTCGGATGGCTGATAGTTTGTTTCATCTTGTGTTTGTGAGACATTTTGTGCTTCCTAAATGAGAACAAATACCCAAGTTAGAATAGGCACACTGTGATTGTATTATGGTATGATATGCTAAGTGCCTCGAGAATGTACTTACCTGCTGATTGGGCCAGTATATGTTTGGTTGCCTAGCAGACTGTGACTGGAAACTGCCAAACTGAGGAACACCAGAATTGGGCGATGTCAAGGGCTGAGGAATACCTTGAGGGTGCACCATATAAGAATGTATCCCAGCAATATGCGCAGAAGGAACATAACCACCTATTCCCAATAGAGGAGATGGAGCAACAGGTACAGCAGAGGCGTTATTCCCCTGAAAGCAGTATTGGGTCACATGTCTTGTCAGCATTTTATAACAAGGTGTGTTTTATATATTTACAAAAATACAGAAGTTAACACAATGATACTAGTTCAAATTAGATATGGCACAAGAATAAATGAAAACAGAAGGAACTCTAAAAAGATGGCAAAACCACATAACACCAAAACATTAAAAAATGGGGCAGCCCAGTGCACGTAGCTCCCGCTTGCACATGGTCCAGGGAAGGGCCCGACCATTTTGGGTCTTTTGTACGCAGCCTTTTGCTACATTTCTGTAAGAGACTGTTTCCAGGACATAACACCAAAACATAAGAAATAAAAATATACAAAATGAATCACACTTAAAATACCCAAACAATTAATCATTTCATCTTTCCCATTGATAGACATTTAAACTTCTTGTTGAAATTACTAGAAACAAATCATACATTTTCTGAGGAATCTGCACTTCCACTATTTTTCAATGGCTGGTTCCCATCTGCTGTTGCACTGCCATTTGAAGCCACACTGTTCGCTATGCTTTGAACAAATGATGATTCAGCTGAACCCTCGCGAGAAACGTGAGGACCATCCTTCTGCGCACCAGACCGCTCTCTTGCTTCTGTTAGTTCTGCCTGGAGTTGTTGTATAGTATGCAGAAAGCCCCTCTGCATTTCAGCATACTGTGGAGAAACAAAACTGGTGAAATTTCTCGTCTAACAAAGGTGCCATAGCAAAAGAACCAAAGTATTTTTGAATAGTGGCAAGTTATCCAAGTAAGAAAATTACCTGTTGCTGGGAACTGATCCAGTACTGATTAAATTGCTCCATACGCTCACGCAGCTCAACTTGGAGGGAGTGAGACTGCAGAGCATCCATTTCTTGAACTCGTGCAACCCAAGTATGGACTTCCCTCAACTGCTCATCTTTGTAAAGAATGTTCTCTTGAGCAACCCTATGCTGTAAAATAAAATGGCCAGTGATGAGTGGCTAAATGTTAAATGCTAGTGTTCTTTACACACAAAATATATGAGCAAGAAATCATTCAGCAGCACTGAACATTCAACAAGAAACTTTCCTAAAAAGAAGACTAAATCAATCATACTTTAAAAAGAAATCGTTCCATTACTGAATCAACTCTACCGCAGTATGAGATTCCCTCTTGAGACAACATACCAAATATACCAAAAGAAGGCTCCAGAGAAGAAGTGAAATGAAACAGGAAATTGAAGTGTTTGAAGCTAGTTTTAATCCTCCTAGGCTTATCTTTGCTGGATACTATTTGATTACATTTTTACAAGAGACTAACATGCTGGCAATATAAAAGTTGGAGGTCATGCAACTTATCGAGGCAAGATGAGGCAAAATGTCAAGTTCCAGGGAAAAAATTAAATGTAGTCAGCAAAAAAAGGGTATAAATCTACAAGTGAAGACGCAGACTAAGTATTTTGAATAAAAAAAGAGAGGGATTGAACAAAGTACTTGTTCCTCTAATGCAATAAATTGGTTTTCTTTTTCTTGCAGATGTTCCTGGAGATCATGAATTTGTTTCAGATGCTGTGCTCTTTCAGCTTCAGAGTTGTCACGTTCTCTTCTGCAGGAAATTAGAAATGTCAAGGCATACGTTTCAATTTTTGCAATGAACTAGTTGATCAAGCTAGCAAAGTAGCCAATAAATAACTTAAGAAACTGAATCTGGATTTTGCAGGACTAGGGTACAAAATAGAGTGGTTCATTCAGGTCAAAAATTGAAGTGGAATGGCCAGGTGGCCTTCCATATAATCTGTTTGAGGAACTTCATAATTCCACTCACATATGACCTAGAAATATGAATGTTGCTTCCACTTTATAAGTTTGCAACTCTAGCAATACTACTTTAATCAGTGAAGTCCAGTTCCATAAAAAGCAATACTAGAAGTTATTATCAGTACCTGACAGTAGCCAGCTCTTTGGTTTGCTCTCTCAGAAGATCTTGATTTGCCCACACCTGAAAAAAAAATGAAAAATATATCAGAACTCATCATCACCTCTTACTGTGAGGAGTGCAAAACAAGTGAAGATCACCAACCGTTTGATGGTCAATCTTCAAAGCGTTCAATTCCCTATCCTTGTCATTGAGTTTCATTTCCAACTCAAGAATATACTGTTCTCGCTCATGCAGTTGATCCTGATCAACCCAGACATCTAAATTTCAGATAAGGATGCAATATCCTGAAGCAACTATATGAGCATGTTGTGTGTGCAAATGAAAAAAACAAAGGTAAGAAGTAAGAAAAAAAGTGCAAATGTCAAATAAGACAAAATACTTTTGCCAGGAGCTACCCTAAATAAATATCGAAAACTGCCCATCAGCACATAACAGCTGGTGGGTAGCCTAATCACTGCACAAATTAATAAAGCAAAAGGATTCCTACACCTCAATGCCATGCTGAACAACTCTCCATGTCATTAAGTTCAACCAGAAAATGTAACTGATTTCCTGCTCATCAAGCCTCTCTGGATGTCAAAATCGTGCATACAAGCATATGCAGCTATCCTAGCAAGTATGGACTACCTCCCTAGCTAACACTAGCCAGTGTTGACCAGGTCATCACTACAGGTCAATTCATGTGCTTCTTCCACACAGTTCAAATAAAAACAGTGGGCTCACGTAAGAGAAAGATAAAGTAGTAACCTTCAGCTTGGCCGCAGCCGCCGCATGCTCCTTGGCAGCTGCCTGGAAGCTGCGCTGCGCCTCGACGATCTGTGGGTGCGCGATGGCCTGCGCACGGAGCTCGATCTCAACTTGCTGCAGCTCCTCCCTCTGCTGCACGATGCTCTGCAGGCGCTGCTGCAGGATGTCCTCGCTGAGCCCTCCACTCCCGTCGATCATGACGGAGCAGTAGCTCTCCAGTCCGCCCGCCCCTTCCTGCCTCCCAAAAAAAAAACATCAATCCCTGACCACTCAGAGCTGAAAACCCTGCATTTGAGTGTACCGCAAGCAAGCATGCACGCACCTCGTAAATGGTCCTGTCCTCCGAATTCCCCATCTTCCCGTGCTCCGAGGCGTCCTGAACACAATCCAACCACAGAGCGCAAGTGAGCACAGCAGTATAAATGGACGGGGTTTTGCAGCTGGGAGGAAAAACGTATGAGGATGACACCTCGGTGCCATTGGAGAGGAGCGGGGCGTCGGGGACGGCGCGCCACTCCTTGCGCGCCGCCGCGGGCTCCATCTGCGGCGCGGCCGCCTTTTCCTCCCCCCGCCTCCTTGCGGGATCGGGATCTGGAGGCGCCGGCTAGGGTTTTGGCTCCTCGCTCGCGCGCCTCAACCCGCGAACGGCGCCGAGCGCGGGGCGGTGCCGGCCGGGAGGACGGGGCGCGGGGCAGCTGGGGTGTGCAGCTCGCGAGCGTGGCGAGGGCGATCGCGATCGAGGTGCCGGGACTTCGGAGAGGATTTCGGCCGCGTGCGATTGGGGACGGGGGAGAAGCAGGGGAGAGTAGCGGAGAAGATGGTGGATGACTGGATGTGTATCCGTCGTTTTGTAGGGAGAAAGAAATGATGGGGTGGCCGCGCGATTTGGGTTGAGATGGGCTGTATTGGGCCGCGAATTCCAGCGAGTCAGGCTCGTATGACGGTCCACAACAATTATTTTGTCTAGTACTTGATTTTTGTAAATTACAAAGAATAATTTTATTTTCATGAATTATTTTGTCTCCTTGATTGTAGCATGCAGAATATCATATCACGGGGTGAATAAGGCATGGCCACCATTCAGAGGGAAGCAGTGCGCGTGCAGAGGTGGCAGCATCCATGTTCTTCATTTCGCTTTTTTTTTTCATTCAGCAGATGATAAAGGTGTCGGCGCCCTGCAGTAGCATTGGACGATGCTTGTGTTGTGCCTGTCTGAAACTAGACAGCGCCCATTCTACAATCTGCCCCAACGACATGTATTACTTCATAATGAATGCGTATTGTCTTTCTTCTCCAACAGGCCACAGGAAAGACGTCATTCTCCTAGACTAATTAATCCTTGTATCTGCACTGAAAGTCGTGCAGAGAAAGAACCAATTTAGCCTAAATTTAAGCTTCGATTCGTGGTGCAGTTCAGATATTTCTCTCGTGTTCTAGACACATGAATCATGAACGCACCAGTATTGTTCTTCAATAGTAGTACTACTTGATTAACGTATTTCGTCGAAGATTCTTGAGATTTATTCCAGATTTGAACGGAGTCTCAAACTTACCAAGGAATTCCTCTGCACGCGCCCTACAAATCATACCCATCCATAACTTTTTGGGATGAATATCATGGATTCATTGGGCCTTGCACCGTGTTTGATTTTGGCGAGAGCTGACCTCCAATCGCTAGCAGCTAGCTAGCGGCTCTCCTCCTGCAGCCTGTGAAGCAGGCTGGCGCGGCGGCTGCCCTTGTCCTCCTGCAGCGCGCCGAGGTGGGGCTGGTCCTGCAGGTCGTCGTCGTCGTCGAGAAACCATTGCTCCGGGACCTCGCTGGTGAGGAACTCAAGCACCGTGTTGTTGTGGGTGGTGGCCGAGAAGGAGGGCGGGCCGCCACTGCTGGTGGAGGTGTGACGGCATGCAGTACTAGCTACTACGACCTGCCCTGAGACAGTGTCATTTCCGTAGAAAGACACTCCACATGCACAATGATAACATTTCCGTTGCAGATTACGGTTACAGTAGCGTAGAGAGGAACTGGCATTTTAATTACAAGATCAATGCATAAAATAAGAGCTACGAGTCGACAGTACGTAACAGTGCGATCGCGGGACAGACGTCGCCGTCGTAGCGTATTATTGTTGTTATGGTCCAATGCGCAAGGACTCTTTCATCATCGCTGTCGTCTGTGGATGCAGGCCGGGGCCACGTCGTTCGTGGCAGGCAGCAACGTTAGAATGCCCATACTACTGGATTAATTAGCGTTGATCTCATTATTAACTGCAAGGCCATAACACAGCTGCAGGGACGGCTGGTCCACAGCTTGCAACTTGCAACTGCTTCATACATAGCCTGTGTTGTCTTTGTTGGGGCATCTATTTGTTTTCCTTTTCTAATAGTTTTGTATCTATTTCTGAAGTAAGTACGGAGTACTCTCACCGTTTTAAAATATAAGCATTTTTAAGTTTAGTCAAAAGTCAAATTTTTATCACTTTTGATTATTAATAATTAAGAACTAATAATGTTTTATCATATAAAATTTATATTTTTAAAATTTATTGTGAAATATGCTTTCATAAAAATTATATTTTTATATTAAAATTATGTATATTTATAGATATTATTAAGTATAAGTTAGAAGAATTTAACTTTATTCAAACTTAAAAATGATTATATTTTCGAACGGAGGTAGTATATACTTAGTACGAGAAAACATAATCATCTTGATGTTTGATTCTGCATACAATATAGTTCCATTTCAGTGATCCATTCTTCATGGAAGTAATAACATTTCAAATTTTCAGTGATCGATTTTTTGTACTCGTGTCAATCTGAAACACCAGATAAAATGCTTAAGGTCCTGTTCAT
>BCLH01001332.1:0-14111 GCA_001602315.1 Zoysia pacifica
CATGGAAGGCCTCCTTGAACCTGCTGAGGTAAACTCACAGTAATTCTTTGCACATTTAAACCAGTTCACTGTAGACATACCCAAGGTCAATAACACATTGAGCCATCGCTCTTATTCGTAGGTCAAAATATTGTTTCATATGCTGGAATCCTTTATTTGAAAGAATTTTATTATTTTTAACTTTTTTAAAGTAAACAGTATTTTTTTTTGAATAGTTACCTTGGATGTTCATTGTCAATGCACTTTTCTTTGCCAGGAGGAAGTACCACTTGGTTCAGCTAAAGTTCGAGCTGTTTTCAGTAGTGGCAGTGGAAAGGCAGCTGGTTGCATGGTTACTTCGGGGAAAATAGTCCAAGACTGCAATGTTCGGGTTCTTCGTAAAGGCAAAGAAGTTTTTGTTGGAACACTCGATTCCTTGAGAAGGGTGAAAGAAACTGTAAAGGAGGTACGATTAATTGCAATGGCCACATATTCCCTTCCTACTGCATGGTAAATAAGCTTTTATAACAAACACCATACCTAACATATTAAAATATGATGTTTGTGAAAGTAAAACTTATTTGAATATCATCAGTTCTTTGCTATGTTGACATGCATTCCGGATCGTGTCAAGGCGAAAACTAGTGCTCAAAAGGTCAATGGATTTTTCCTTTCATTTTCACCAGGTTGGTGCGGGGCTAGAGTGTGGTATTGGGGTCGATGACTTCGATGAATGGGAGGAAGGTGATGTCATAGAGGCATTCAACACTGTGAAGAAGGCAAGGACACTAGAGGAGGCCTCTGCGACCGTGACTACCGCTCTGAAAAATGCAGGTGTCCAGGTGTAAAAGTGTCAATGCTTGAAATGAATAAATAGTTGGAGTTGAGCAGCTGCAGGGGCCAACAATTTTCTTGGCGCGAAGCAGGAGCACACGGGTCGGATTGCTGATGAATGACACGCATGTTCCTGTACAGACAACTTGTGCAGGCCAATTCTACATCACTGGTAACTAAACTCGACCATCGCGTGCTTTCCAACTGCATCTGCTGCGGAAAGATGGTGTAAATAGAGAAGATGAGATCAACTGTTTACCCATTTTTAGTTTGCTTCTAACAGGTAGATAATGGTTGTAATTTTGGAGATGTTGAATTTGACACAAGATGTAACCTGCAATGGCAACACCATCATTTTTCAATCATCATTCATACTCAAAGATATGTAAAGGATATATTTCAGGGGAATGACGACCAATAAATGATGAATAGGAAGGGGCAGGGAGGACGTTGCTCTAATACTACTTTACAAAATGTTCAGTGAATATTGTGCAGTTATGGAACTTTGGTATCCCTTGCCTCGCTCGTTTCTTCTGCCTTCTTTTCTTTTCCTTTTTTTCGGATAGTTTCTTCTGCCTTCTTTGTATCTACAATTCATGACTTAAGCTAGTATAGGTTCTGTTACTTGGGAACGATTTATCTTCTGTCATGCCACTTCCGGAACTGAGCTTTAGCTCCATGTCCTTCAAATTTGTCTTTTGGTTCTTGGTATAAAAGTTAATTTAAATTTGAATATTATTATAACATTTTTAAAATGACTTTCACAACATAATGTGCTGCGTTAATAATGTCATTTATAAAGGAGTGGTATAGTACCTGTGTTAATATTGTTGTCTCTCGTTCGTTCAAATTTGAATTAACCACAACAATGTTAGAGCGGAGAGGTGGGTTGTTGTTACTGAAAAAATGGATCTGGTCGAGCTTTATTACTCCCAAACACTCAAAGACGGCAAAACTGGCATAAATGTTTTATGGAAAGGTTGCCATCTTGATACAGCGAACATGTTTGATTAAGTGTATGTTTGGATCTGACTAATTGTTTGTTAGTTATTTTCTCTCAAATAAGCAGACTAATAAGAGATTAATTTTTAGTCCACCTATAGACTAATTATTTTTTTAATTAGTCAATCTAGATGGACTAATAAGAACTAACAATTTATAGGTACTGTAAAATACCTAAAATACCTTTGAATTATTTTTTTCAGAAAGCAACTTAGTATGGATCCAAATAGGCATAGACTAAAAATTAGTCTGGATGATATAAACATTTCATTGGTTATTATAAAAATTATAAAAAGCTAGTGTTTGCAAAAATTGATTATTAATATACTTCATTCGTTTCAAAATATAAGCATTTCTAGCTTTGGTTAAAGTTAAATTTTTATCACTTTGATCATTAATAATGTAGAACTAATAATGTTTATCATATATAAAATATATATTTTGGATTTATTACAAAATAAGCTTTCATAAAAAGTATATTTTTGTCGTGTTTTTTGTGTATGTTTTTGTTGTGTACCCCTATTTGAAGCAATATATTTTAAATTTATTTGTTAAATAGAAGTATAATTGCCTTGATTTGGATGACAAAGTTCTATAAACATATAGTCCGGTCTCAATAAAAGTTATCAATATGGTCTTCAAAGTAAAATTGCTTTGTGACTCTTGTTATCTATAAAATATTTAATAAAAAATAGCATCGGTACACTTTAAAAAAATATTTTTAAAACAAATTATTTCTAATTTTGTAACTTAATAAATTTAAAATTATTTCTAATTTATATTGACAATGTTTGATTAAAACATTGCATTCAAAGCTACTATTTTTTTGAGACTGGAGTTGTAAACTTAGAAAAAGATTGAATCAATTTTAGTTCTTACAGTAATCAAGGAGCATTTTTAAAAGATAAAACAATTTAAGTTATCTAAGTATATATTTTCATTACATATAAAAGTCTTTAATTGTAACATATACTTGTAAGACATAGAAGTAAAATAAATTTATAAAAACTTTTTTTATATCTTTTAAAATAGTTATATTGAATCTATAGCAAAAGTAAATTTGATTTAACAAAACAGTTACAATTAATTTCTTATATCTATGCCATTGTCTAGGTGTACTACACATACTCTCTCAATTCCTAAATTATTGTTTACCGGTGATTTTAAATATCATCTTTGACTATTCAACTTATTTAAAAAAAATTAATTCAAATATGTAAAATCAAATAACTTTAATGGGCGATGGCACGACCGTTTATGATTGCTTCCGCCGAGTATAAGCATGCTCTTACGTTAACCGTTGATCGGAGAAATGATTTTTTTTTTCTTTTCTAATATCTACTGTTGGATTTTAATTTGATGGTTAATATTTTTTAAGTGACATGGCGCAACGAGGATTAAAAGAACGCTTGCGCTTTAATATATAAAGATTAGTAAGTAAAAATTAAAAGATTTTGACATTATCTAAACCTAAAAATACTTATATTTTAAAACAGAGGTATATGTATTATATTAAATATTTAATAAAAATATATAAGCTGCTTTAATAGGTTGATCTTTACCAACGGCTGCAATTTGTGCTGAAAACGGCCGCAGTTTGCGCTGAAAACAGTACGAAAATTTTCGTTTACCCTTTTTCTTTTTTTCTTTTCCTGTACCATTTTTGAATAGCGAAGAAAAATGAAAACAAACAAAAAAAATGAAAATGATTAAAAAATGGTATGCTTTTTTTGAATTTCTTTTTTTTCTAAATATGAAAATCAGCTTAAACCTAACAGTGAATATACTAGTAGACAATAGCTATTGAGTCATGCCCACTAAAAGGAAAGGAATGTGGTGACGCAGACACAATCGAGAGGTAACGCAAAGGTATTATTTAACATATTTTAAATGCTAATATTTTTTAACTAAAAATCCAATTAATATTTTAATTATGAATTTATTTTCCTTGAAATTAAATATACAAAAGGAGATCTCATTTAAATATGTTATATGAAAAATAAGAAACAAAAGTTATGAACAAATAAGAAAAGTTATGAACAAAACAACTTCTTAGTAGTTTATATTATTGGGTTGTATATTGTGAACGTACATTATGTTTGATGTTTTTTTTATTAATATTTTTGACATTTTTTCTGTTACTGACCGTATATTTTCGTCCAGATTACGTTGTTTCCAAAACTTTGAATTTATCCATTCTTTTCCGTTTTCAACTTTTTTTTTTATTTCCGTCCAATATTATAAATATTTTTCCGACGTTTGCCTCCGTTTTCAGCTTGCCCGCAATCCCACAAAACTCGATTCTGCCAGCAATAAACCCTAACCCCCCAGGCCCCAGCCGTCGACGCCGCCGCTTCCGCGATGATGGTCCCCCTGGACCCTGCAGCCAAGCCCACCTTGCAGCGGCGTATCACGGTGGGCGACACAGTGGTGATGTACGAGCGCCACGACGCGATGCGCGCCGTTGCCGTGCGCCCGGCGGCGTGCTCCAGAACCGCTTCGGCGTGTTCCGCCACGACGACTGGGTCGGCCGCCCCTTCGGATGCAAGGTATACAGCAGCGCCACCGGCGGTAGCGGGGGAGGGAGGAAGGGCGGCGGCAAGGCCGGCGGGTTCGTGCACCTGCTTGCGCCGACCACGGAGCTCTGGACGCTGGTCCTCAGCCACCGGACCCAGATCCTCTACATCGCCGACATAAGCCTCGTCGTCGCCTACCTGGAGCTCGTCCCCGGGTGTGTCGTGCTCGAGTCCGGCACTGGCAGCGGCTCGCTCACCACTTCCCTGGCACGCGCCGTCGCGACGCGGCCGCCGCACGGCCGCGTCTACACCTTCGACTTCCACGAGCAGAGGGCGGCCTCTGCGAGGTAAGCTAGAAACGCTCTGTTTTGACTTGTATTGGTGAGTGCTAGCGACCTAATTCGGTCGATTAAGATTTTTAACAAAGCACATTTGCCTGTAATTAGGATGCGTAGATTTTGCAACCCTTGTCCTTGCAGGATGTGTAGGATTCAGATTTGGTATTCCATCTGTTGGCTGTTTGATTTCTGAAATAGATGTTGCAAAGCATAACTTCCTGAGAATTCGCTTTTTCTAGAAAACATCGTAGCAAGTATGATTTGTATTGTCTGTGCTATTTGGTTGTGCATTTATGATTTTAGTTCCTTTGGTGAACAGGGAAGATTTTGAGAGGAATGGCCTAAGCAGCCTCATCACAGTCAATGTACGGGATATACAAGGTGAAGGATTCCCGGAGGAGCATCGGGGTGCTGCTGATTCTGTCTTCCTTGACTTGCCCCAGCCTTGGCTTGCCATACATTCTGTCAGTTTAATGTTAAGGCAAGATGGCGTTCTATGCTCCTTTTTCACCTTGCATTGAGCAAGTGCAGCGGGCTTGCGAAGCTATGAGGTCATGCTTCACAGGTAGTGTACATTCTCTCACTTGGCATAAATCTTACCATACATATATTGCAATATATGCCACTAAATTTATATGTGCCTTACAATTGTCGTATTGAAATTATTATTTTTTGTTAGATATTGTCTAGTTTATGTTGCACTCATAGTTTTTTGATATTCACTACTTTTAAAACCTTTATAATGTAATCTAAATCCTAATATTCAGTTAAAAATTAAGAAAATCCTGAGAATTAAAGGACAACCCCATTGTTGCAAAGTCCTTATGAGAACTCGATTTACATACTTAAAACCGTGGAACACTACGCATTGATATGCAAAAAGCCCCAGTAATCCAGTATGTTTCCTCTCATGTCCACAACCTTATATTCGGTTTGGGTTATTGCATCCTGACAGCCACTTAACAGGGTTTCGTTGACTCCGCATGCTGCCTCTTGCTTCGTTCTCTGCCTTTATCAGCATGCTGCACACTGCTTCACTGCTTCTCTTGCTATATAGTTGTGCATATTGCCTGAAGATCAACCACGCTACAACTCCTCTTCCCTGTTTAGCCTTGCCCTGCTCCCTCAGAATGAGTGCCATATAAAACGGCTGCAGTAGACAAGAGAATTCTGTGCTAGTCCATGGTTCTTGGTTAATTCCTTGTGCTCCTCTCTTTTTCATCCACCATTCTCTAGCTCCCTAGGGACTACAGATGGACCCAGATATTTTAATCAAATTCCTTCATAATTTGTGTTTTCCACAGCAGTAGTAACCTCTAATTAATCTCTAGATGGCAAAAGAGGAGGTTTACTAATTTGTGTGCTGCAACATCATTTTTAAAATAAAAGGGTGGGAACTGAATTATTATGTGCATACACGTGTCTATGTTGGAATTTCAATATTTTAATATCAATTGATCTCATAGTTGCATATATTAAAGAAACAGTAGGTAACAGTGTAAAGAGATGTGCTAGCTATCCTAAGTGATTTTGAACCATATGGATAAATTAATGGATAATTTGCTTCTGTGAACAAGATTGAAAACAATTTTCTTGCAAGTCATGCAGACTATGCACCTTTTGTTGTGATATCAAACTTCAGCACCTTTTTCACCTGGAGGATGTGGTGTTTGCACATAGTGTGGAATCTAAGTTTTCAATGTGGGAGCTCATTTTATGCTTTTTTTTAAATAAAAAATAATGCATGCTATTCTTTGCGCAGATATTCGAACCTTTGAGATACTTCTTCGCGCATATGAAGTACGAGATGGAGCTCTGAACTGTGCCACTGCCAACGAAGAGCCGCACTCCCAGAAAAGGAGGAAGTTTACACCATCAGGAGGAAACTCGGATTGGGTACAGAAGACTTCTGTTTTGGTTAGGCCTTGCAGCAGTGCAAAAGGACATACTGGCTACTTGACCTTTGCTAGGCTTCGTGTGTGAGGTGAGAGTGGCGCTGATGCCTCGTTTATAGGAGGTTGCCCTAGTAGCATGGTGATTTTTTTAACGTACATTTCAAATGGTTACCAGATTGGAGACTAGGCCTCGTTTCCTACAGTGTTGAACATAATTTCGGCCTCGAGCATTTGTAGCACTCACGAGATAGATGTGTACCAATGGGACAGGGATATAGCTGTAATAAAATAAAAATGTTATGGTCTGTGTCAAAAATTAGATAGGATACCACCATAATCATTCTATTTGTATCTGTTTTAAGGTGGTAAATAAGTCTCTGAAGTATGCCTATGTGTTACTGTTTCCTCCGCTTCACAACGCCTCATATATATTGGTGCCCTCAAGACCATATTGAACACACGCAGTAGAATAAGACATCTACCATGACAAAGAAAAGCATTTCCATAAAACTGTATAGAGATTGACGGAAGTACTTGTGCTGCTACTAGGAAAGGAAGGCTTCTGGAACTGAAGTTTGAGTTCGCAAAGTGATGACTGTTCAATGTTTTGAATTACAATGAACTCAAATCGTGCAAAGTTTTGAGTTCGCAAAATGATGACTGTTCAATGTTCTTATGCCCAGCTTATATTTTTCTTTATTCTGAAATGAGCCGACTTTTGCACCCAGTAGCGAAGCTAGCCAAAAAACCATCGGGGTCTGCTCCATTAAATAGACAATTATTCGATCAAAGCTAATTTTACTAGAGGATTTAGGAATTTTATTGGGGTGAGCTGACCCAAAAAATGGGCCTAGCTCCGCCCCTGTTTGCACCACAGTGCTTATAATGACCAAGCTGTTTAGTAGGCCTTATGTGATTAGGCGGTGGATAAGTTGCCCAATAAGCTCAACCATTGTGGTCCTAAAATATTGTATCAATATGTGAGCTAAACTAGGAGCAGGGAGCATCAACAGCTGCATTGTTGAAGAGTCATCATCATGAATCCTTTCTGGTTCATTTGTTCAGTCACTTGGTCTCTTTTTTTTTTTATCTTGACCTTTGCCCAATAAGCTCTACCACTGTGGTCCTAAAATATTGTATCAATATGTGAGCTAAACTGGGAGCAGGGAGCATCAACAGCTGCATTGTTGAAGAGTCATCATCATGAATCCTTTGTGGTTCATTTGTTCAGTCACTTGGTCTCTTCTTTTTTTTATCTTGACCCTTTAATACAAAGATATGCAACTCTTCTGCGTATTCGAGAAAAAAAATGATGATTCTTGGCTGTTGAAGGATGTGAATGGAATGATGGAGGTGGATGCCGTTCTTAGTTCTGTGGTTGGATTACTTATTATAATTGTACAAAAATATGGTATTGTGCCAGCCCATCGATTGTGGTAGGTAGCACCACAATGGCAGGTTATTGTATAAGCTTCAACTTTGAGTTCAGCGCATGGCTGGCTGACAGTTTCTCATTTGTTTCTGCATTAATGCACTAACATATATAAATATAACATTGCACCCTGGCTGTATTGCATGCCCAAAAAAATATTGGACCCGTCCACGTACTGGCTTATTGCGAAAAAATAAGGAATATTGAAATTTGACACCCATATGAAACGTTATGAAAAGGATTTTGTGGTCTCGGTAGATGGAATGGAGGAATGGAAGGCAATGGGAGACAAGACTATGTTGATAAATGATGGTTGGCTCCAGGACATATGCTATGAGATGGATGCTGCCCTCAGCGCTGCAGTTTTTTTCAAGGTAAAAATAAAAATCCTTCTGGTCTTTTGAATCAAGATGCATACAGGCTCAGCTTGCATCACAATCTGTAGTTATACCTCTACCTATATGATTAATTACTATTCGGTCTGTCTATTTTGAAAGCAATACTAACGATCTGACAAATAGAGTTTGCAAAGTGACAATCAAAGAAGAGCTGTTGTGTAGTACCATCTTGATTATAGGAAGATCAATCCCCACGAACTATTCGGTCTGACCTTTTTTACCTCAAGAACGAGTAACCTACTCGATCTGACTAACGCCGAGACTATGTTCCTCCTTTGGGATATGCTATAATCACTAACCTGATCCTTGATAGCCACAAATGGTCCAGCTTCCTGACGATTGGGAGCCAATAATTTACATGTAACTATTACAGAGCTTAGTACGTATAAGCTGTATGGCCAGAGCACCCCAGTGCAGGTTTGGTGGAGAAGTGTTTGGACACATAAAACTGGGCAATGTTATGATCATTTTGAAAAAGAGATGTTCTTATGGTGTCACAATCACAACCTCATTGGCTAAAGTAGCCTGATAACTTGGTGTTAAAGACAAAGTTAATTGGGAATCTGGGATCTTCATCTCAACCCTGCAAACCTGCAACGGAAGACAGCCAAAGTTAGATACAAGGAATAACTATGATCCGTCGACTGATCAACATGGGTGTCACAGTCGTTACTTAGCACATGCTAGTTTTTATATAATTTCACTTCTAAGTTACTATGGCTTTTTTGACCGAATACTCCCAGGTTACGTGAGTGATTGATATTTGGTACCTACTCGACGCACTAGCCCGTCGTTGGTCGTTTGCCACTAACTCTTCGCTAATCAGGATCCGTTTTTGGTCGCTGCTAACCCGTCGTTTGCCACTAACTCGATCGCTTCGGTCGTTCCTCTGTCCCTGCACGTGTCGTCAGTTCAATTTACTAAAGAGACGAAAGCAAAGATTATGATCCATGGTGGGACATTGGCAGATCCTCTAGGTGACTAGACTAGCTTAACCTGGTTTGGTTAATTACAGTCAAGGCCGGGTACTCACCTGACTCTCTTAAAGTATACTCTTTTTGTTCTTTAATTGATGTCGTCGTTAACTTTTAAATTCAACTTTGACCAGTCGTCTTATTCAAAAAAAATTGATAACTTTTATATATTTTGATATAATTTAATTTATCATTAAAGTTATTTGAATCACAACTTAAAATTTTACACATTTAAACAAATTTTTTGAATAAAACGAATGATCAAAGTTAAATTTAAAAATCAATGATGATATTAATTAAAAAACAGAGCGAGTATTTGTTATGATTACGATATGAATGTTGGGATCTGAGAGATAACTTCATCCGCACGGATAGCCCCGATTGTTATAGATTTTCAAAGTGTTTCTGCTTCGGATTCTATAAAATGTTCATCAAACAGTTTTACAAAAAGTGCTTTTTGATTCACTTTTCAAGAAGCACTTTTTTAATTTGTATTAGAAGCTAAAAGCACTAAAAATAATGATTTTTTTATGGATTCTACTCTTATTTACACATTGTGACCACAATAAAAGTTGTTTTGTCAAATGGTTTAAAAAATATTTTTTTATAGAGAATCTATTTTTCAGATAAGCTATTTTTTTTAATTTTTTTTAAAAAAGCTGTTTTCTAAGAATCTATACCAAACAAAACCTTATTTTAATTTATCCTCCTCCGATGTTGATGCAGCCAAGTCAAAATTTACCTACCAGAGTTGATGTTGAGCCGCTGTGCTGTCTTGCGCTCAGTGTCAAACTCTTAATCCGTGTTAGTGAATACTTGCACAACGGCTTCCACATTCAGGCGTCGCAACTATCGCCGCTACCGCACGATAGTCAAGGGTGTGTTTGACCGGACTCACTTTATACTACTGTTTATATACTGTAAATATAGTAAAACATTATTTATGTAAGCTATTTTTACTTGAGCCACATATAATATGTTTTCAGTGAGGGTGAGTGTAAAAGCCGGTTGGCTGGGCTTGCACTGGCTTTGGCTTATGGCACTGTAGTTATAATAGCTACAGTATCATAAGTTCGAAAAGTTTTTGAAATATAATTTTTTGGTCAGATAAAATGATTTATGTTAGCATTGTTTTTATTATATCTATAGTGCATAAACAATAGCATAAGCTGATAAAAAAAAAACCTGCGAAACGCACTCAGTCTCGCAACTCAACTTCAGGATCTCAACTGCATGTTTGTAGACTTAGGCTCTATTTAGATGCAAAGTATTTCCAAAATTTTATAAGAATACTATGTTTTTATTAAAACATATAGTTTAGAAAGTAAGCAGGTATTTGACGCTACAAATTTTGTAGTTTTAAAACTATAGTATTAGTAAAAATGCATTCATTTTGATGTTTCAAAAACTTCAATCCTGACTTTGTTTTTCTAAACCATGGATTTGTTTGACGTAGAGTTTGAAAACCTTGGCTTCTTAGTATTTGGCACTATATCACAACCCATCTATAACGACAGCTTTTCTGTCGCTAAAAGCTGATATATCGACAGAAGGTCTATCGTTAAAAAATTTTACCGACAGACCAGGTTTGTTGGTGATAGTGCTGTTGGTGTATAGAAATATCAACGGATCATATGCACCGACAGACCGTCTGACAGGAATATTAACTTATACTGACAGATAGTCTGTCGCTATATGTTAAATATAGCGACAGACGGTCTGACGTTATTAAAAAGTTATACAACATAAATCTTTCATACAAATTTTAAATCTCTCATACGATCAAAATAAACTGTGCACAAAATTTTATAGCCACAGACAAAACTCACAAATCATGTTCACCACTAGCCATTCAAACAATAAACTCAGAAAACACGTACAAACTGAATAAGTTCACAATTTTTATTAATAGCATTAGATCTCTTATGGACCATTTGAAGCACATAATTCATTAGAATTAAAAAACATAAGATGAAAACAATGCTATAAGACACTTATGTGGTTCCTTTGCACTCCTTACAAAATGCTCTATCGCTAGAATGTCATTACAAAAGTTTTGTCCCTAACATAGATGTACAAAACAGGCATCATGGCCACTTTGTCTAATCAGAGGCTGCATGCTTCACTTGAAGCTATAATCTCCCATCTGAAATATAAGTTCACATTCATCAAGTTGGGTGTTGGGTGAATGTAACCACACTTCATCTTCTTAAAATAGCAACTTAAAAACATCACTAGAGGTGTATATCTAAACATGACACAACTCTAGAGCTCTATATGTAAACATTAAAAACAGCACTAGCAAATTGAATCAAATCACATGTATACAGAGGAAATTCAAGAATAGCATATATTGAGTTGTGGTATAGTGATCTACCCGCACCATGGGCTGATTTTGAAGTCTTGAAATCAGTTTATTTTCCGTCCACATCAGTCAGCAGGCCTTTCCCCAAGGCTCTAGCCTTGTTTCAAAAACTATCAACTCTTACGGTTGATCTCCAATTAAGAGCTTGGTCTCAAGATGCAATGCTGATGCGCCAATTTGAGCCTAGGGCATGAGAGAAAACACTCATTTATGAACCAACAATTTTGAAGGAAAGTAGGAAAAGAAGCATATCATGCTCAATATCAGTTGACAAAACAATAGCCCCCTAGAAATATGCAAACTAATATATATGTTTCAAACAAAAAAAGGGATATAACTAAATGTGTAGAAGACAGGTGGCTCAGAATTCATGCGATCAACTGACCATATTTACCCAAAAAAAATATAACATGGTCTCTGGAGTGATAACATAGGTGGTAGTCGTAAGCATGAGAACAATGAACACAGGGCAAGCTTTCCATGTGAGAGCTAAGACTGAAGAATTGGAAATCATTGTCCGTAGGCACCAGCAAACTGCAATCAATATTTTAGCTTCAGCTGAAATATAAAGGAAAAGTAAGTCTGAGGTAGGAAAACAATGATAGAACACAGGAAAGGCTCCCATTTTTTTGGTTGCCAAGTGTGGTTGCAGAAAATAGCATAAGAAAAGGAACTATCATCCTGTACTAATTTCTTAGATACTTCTTTTGAATGAATTCATCTAATGCAGTAACATTTGGGTTGTCCTTCACAAAATTCAGTTTAGAAGTGCCACATACCTGATAGAATAAAGAGCAAATTCCTTATTTACCATTGGAAAATTTTCTCTTCCCTTATTTACCATCCAAATTTTAATCTTCCCTTATCCGCCATCAATTCTTATTCTGCTTCGCCAATCTACCATTAACGTTATAATCTATCAGACTGATTGTGCAGCAATGATGAAAAGGATCAGATTGCCCCTCAAAATGAAGTACATGCTGAGAGCAGTTTGTACCGATGGCAAAGCTTAGGAAAATATCAGGAAACACAGGTCTATTCTATATGGCAACGGTGAAAAGTTTCTGTAACTGACGCTTGCATACAATTGACCAAAGAAATTTTCTGGAAAAACAGTTCACAACCATTAACAGGGAAGAATCATTTGAAACCCAAAATATGAGACCATTTCACATTTATCACATTCAGGAGCTTGTCACAAAATATTGTGGTTCATAACCATAGGTTTATGTCACCAATATCGACAAGTTTAAACATCAAAATATCATTGTCTAGCTGGTTAGCGTGAAGTTCATGCAAAATAACCACAGCTTTGTCACTAATTTCCGACGTGAAGACAAAATAACTAAAGCATAATGATATAGTCAATCCAGAAATTTTCTTTTGCTTCTTGTGTCCTGTGCAGGACTCCAGTGTGTCTGCTTCTGCGCCCGCCGGCTCCAGCTTGTCTGTTCCAGAACCCGCCTTCTTCAGCGAGTCGCACTCCACTGCTCCACTGCTCCTCGCCCGCCGCCCGACCCCTTGGCCTTCAGCGCACCGCCCGACCCCGTGGCCTCCAGCGCGCCACGCACGCCGCCGACCCCAGCGCGGGCTCCAACGCGCCGCGCGACGACGTGGCCTCCAGCGTGCTGCCTTGGGCTTTGTGATGCAACGAGGGTTAGGGTTGCGGGGAACGTTGGGCAGTTCTGATGGATATGCGAGAGGACGAGGGTAAAAATGTCATTATGAAGAAAAGCGACGGATTCCGTTAGCCATTGTTACCGTAATATAACGTTAATGGTATATTGGGGAAGCAAAATTAGAATTGATGACGGATAAGAGAAGAATAAAATTTAGATGGTAAATAAGGGAAGGGAAAATTTTTCAATGGAGAATAAGGAATTTGCTCTAGAATAAAAAATACACTACGTAGTTGCAATGCGCAGCTGGCATATAAGTTGGATTGACCCTCTCTCCTAATCGATTCTCTTTAATCTTATTGAACAGCTCCAGCTCGAGGTAGATCCGCTTCAGCACATCTTGCATACCACAGCAAATAATAAACACCACGATTTAGATCCACCCCACTGCCAAACGAAAATCTGAAAACTCTAAGGGGAAGATTACATTTTGGGATCCGATCTGGAGTTATACCTAACGTGATGATGCAATTTTTTTTTAAGAGGAGGCGGGAGGCCTGGACGTCGTCCGCAATGTCCATGGTCATCGCGGTTGGGGCCAACTGGGGTGTGTCGCGCGAGATCTGATGGTGGTTCCTGTAGAGATGGTAGCAGTAGCGGCTGGGCTCCAGGCTGCTCGACAAAGTAGAGGCAAAGGGTGACGGCGCAGCGGCTTCGGTGGAGGTGGATAGAAGGTGGGAAGGCGGCACGGTGCTAGGG
>BCLH01001332.1:15192-43296 GCA_001602315.1 Zoysia pacifica
GCCGCACGCTACCACCCTCGCGCGCTGCCCTGCCCCGCTTGGAGCCGCGCGGGCCGTCCCCGGTCGTCTTCAACCCGGGTGCGCATCTCGATCCTCGTCGCCCGTCGACCTCGAGCCGTCCAGCTGTCGCCACTCGTCGTCGTTCCCGCGCCGACCCTGATGTGCACCGTCCTCGTTGGTGCACCCCATCTCTATCCTCGTTGCCCTGCGCTGAGCCCCACGCACCCTCTTCTTCCTCGACCCGTCGACCCCGCGTCGTCCTCAACCTCACTGTACTACTCGCTGTCGACCTCTAGCCGCTGGATGTGCGACGCCTCATCTCTGCGCGGCGATGTCATCTTGCTCGTCGAGCCCCACACCCGTCTTCATCGGCCGCGCGTGCTGCAGGTCCACGTCGTTCGCATCGGTTGCATTTGAGTCGACCTCGACCCCCCTCTCCGTCCGGTGCCGCTTTCGTCGACCCAGCAGCTGACCGGCCGTCCCCGTTCGGCCTCATCTTCGCGTCGTCTCTGCTCGTCGACCTCATCCATTTACGTCATTCTGTTCCGAGCCGCTGCGGCGTCGTTCTGTGGTGGATTGAGTTTTCCCCGGTGAGTTTTCGTGGTCGGTAGAGTGTTCCCGATTCAGTTTGGTTCATCGCTTTGAACTGCTTAGTCTCGTCTTCTTCGACCGTGCAGGGAGTCCAAATCGTCTGTTCGAGGACCGTGGTCGCGCTGGGTGCTCTGGAGTCGGTGCTGTCATCATCCTCATCGCTTAGTTCTAGCGCGTAGAGTATTTCTAGCAGATCCTCTTTCCTGTAGCGTCGGATCAAGGAGCAGTTCGAGCAAGTGGTCACCGTCGTCTTCTCTAGTGCTGCACGTGCCGTCTTTGTCCTCTTCAGTGTCGTTCACCTTCAAGCTCGAGGTTGCCCTGTTCCGTGAGCCGCCCTGTTCCGCGAGCCGCCCTGCCCGATCGCCTCCGTTTCGACATCGCCTGTTTCGGTGCACCGTCCTCGCGCCATGGCCCTCTGCTGCGTCGTCCAATGCCTTGTCTCTGCCCTCGCATCGTCCTCATCCGTGCCGCGTCGTCCCTGTCGGTCCCTGCATCGTCCTATTGCTCGACCCTGTCGCCATTCGCGTCGTCGTTCTGCGACCGCACGACTCCGTCCTGGGCAGCTGTGTTTGTCCCCACGTCGTTCGCAGCTGCTCCATCTCGTCTGCGCCATCTTCGATCTGCCTTGCCGCGCCATCTCCATCAAACCAGCCGGTTTGCCTTTTCAGGTCCTCGTTGAGCTCTCTGCCTTTCTATGCGTCTTCTCTTGTGTTGCTGATCTCGTCTAGTTCTTTTAGGTGAAGGAAGACCGGAGGAGTTCTGCTGCAGTGGTCTCCATTTTCAGTTTTTCCAGTTTGGTGGTTTGTGATTATTCTTCGCTGCCCGGTGAGCACAAGGTTGAAGCGAGAACGAGCACTCAGGCTGTGGCTAGAACACCTTGCGTAGTGTTGGAGTCCACATTGGTGCTGGTTCTCTCCGTGTGCTCGGCTGTCTCCGGTGAGCTTCCTTTGTTCCTATTGTTTCCTTGGTTATCGTTTTTGTGGTTGAGCTTTTAACTTTATCTGTGCCAGGAGGACCAAATCGTCGGAGCGTGAACACGTCTTGGTTGCCAAGCCGCCGCACAGCCGAAGGCTGTCATCGAAGGCAGGTGGTGAAATCGTCGAGGTGGAGCTGCTACCGTCGTCGTGGTCACACCGCTGCTGTTTCCTTGTTGAGACCGTGTTTCTTGTCTTTCTTTCCGTGTCCTATTGGTCCGCTTTGTTGGGAATAAAGCCAGGTTGGCGTTTGTTTTTAGGTCGGTGGATCACCGCCGTTCTTTGTGTCCGGCGCCCAGGATCTGAGCTACGCCGTCTTCACCTCGGCCTGTATTCCCACAATTTCCCTTCGGCTCTTGCTCAAGTAATCGGTGAACATCTTTGTCTCCCTGTTCAGTTTCTCGTTGTTTCATTTCAATTTGTGAGTGCTGATTTCTCCATCTTCTTCCTTGGTCGGTTTTGCATTGAGCCATCACTTCAAGTGCAGGTTCAACCATTCATGTCGTCGCTCCTTGGGTTAGCTCACTGATTGTTTCGTCAGAGAGTTTCCTGTGCCATTGACGTCGCCGGCTCTTTGCTGAACCAAGCCATGGTGAGCTCTGTTCCCTTGTCCTTGCATCTTTTTGGTCTCTTAGCAAAGTTCGCAACTTGTGGCTACGAGTTGGTACTGAAGTCTAAGTTTACTGTTGTGTGCAGGGATCGTTCCAGCTCTAGGCCAAGGTCAGCGGAGTCGGCTGTGACCGAACTCGAGTTTCGGCGCCGCTTTCGCCTTCGGTCATCATCTCTGTGGTCTTGCTTCAATCTTGGCTCAAGTTTTGGTGAGCATTTCTATCCTTTTGTTTTCTTTTCTGTTGGTTAGGCTGATCCGTAGCTTGTGTAGTGCCCAGTTCGTTCGTTAGGCTGATCCGTAGCTCGTGTAGTGCCCAGTTTGTTCTCTAGTCGTGCAGCCGGTGACCATCCCGTGGGTCACGTGGCCGGCACCGTGTCCATGGTTCGGCTGTGACCCAGCTTGTAGTCACATGGCTGTGATTGTGTTCGTGCCTTAGTTCTTTCCTGTCGGGCTAACGTGTGACCAGATCCTTGGACACATGCCGTCTACCGGGTTCGGTCCCCGTTTCTCACGCGTTTGGCCCAGTCCGTGTCTTTTCCCCGACAAACGATTGTGAGATGATGTCTTGGAGTTCGTTCTTATCTGATCTGTGTATCCGTTCGTAGAGTCCGTTCTAGTAGTTGTTGAGTCGTTTTTTTTCAGTTTTTCACCTGTTTTTCGTGCCGTTTGTCCAGCTGGAGATGTTGTCGAGTTTTTGAAGACTGTTCTGCATGAGGACTTAGATCTTGGATGGGATCTCGACTCACATGGCAAGCCGCGCACTTTGACCAATTTTGATCCTAACTTTTAAACAACATGTTTTGTTTGAAACTATAATTTACATGCCAACTGTTTTAAAATATGCTAGCAACATTTCTAAGCCGTGCCTATTTATCGTTCCACATATTATGAGCCCTAAGACTACTTCAGTACTATTACTTTACTTTTATGCTTAGCTATGCTTAGTTACATTTATTTACTATACTTGACACCTTATCACTATAAAAATAGAATTTGTGTTAAATGCTTTTGAACTGTGATTCAAATGTGTGTGTTTTGCAAATAACTCTATACAAACTATTTAGCGGGGGCAGGCTAGAGTATGAGGTGCTGAGGGACTCTTGAAAGTACCTGTTGTGGGTACACATGAGGTTTCGGCTTTTGGACCTTTCGAGAGGTTTATTAGTTGTTGGTGTTGAGGTTGAAGAGATAGCCTGCCCCGGCAATTAAGGAACGAGTCTTTCGAGCCTTGTACGCTCAGTCAACAACCATGCACACCACGTTACTTTGTATGAGCAGTGGCTTGATCTTGAAGCTTGCTAAGACTGGTTGTTTACCCATAGGTTGACGGTGATGTATTAGTGTGGTGTAGAGCTATGACTCCCTCATGAGATCGAGATACCCTATCTGATCAGTGGTAGGCTCTTCACTGCTTCAGGACCCGATTGCGTAGGCACTGGGATCCCTATCCTGGAGAACGGATAGCGCCAGTTAAAGCTTGTGAATGGGTCTTGTGTGGTTACTATATCGGGCCGCGGCCGCGGTCCTTGCTACGATGCCACTTCTCATGGGTGTAGGTGTATAAACTCTGCAGAGTTACGATCAATGTGCATTGCCACATCTCTTTTGAAGGACACCCTCTGAGTTGTGCTTCTCATTGAGTTATTTTGTTTTTCCCTCTACTTCTGTTTTAAAATGTTTTGGACTCCGGCCTTTGAGCTGTGGTCGAGTGTGGAGATTTCACCGGCATTTAAAATGAACCCTCGTTCGAGATAACGGAGATCCCTGCAGGGCAAGATAATAAAATTAGACTGTTTTAAAATAAAACTTCTTGCATCTTTAAAATAAAATATTTTGAACTTGCATTTAGCACTTGAGCTAGCTTTCATCCTTGAAACTATCCTTTGCATGCATACTCACGGCTTTTCATGTCTTTTTTTTAGAGGTCAGCTAGAAGATCGTTCTCATCTAGTTCTCAGCTGTGGTTTAAGGTTCACTCCTGCGCTCAAGTTGCTTATGAAAGAAGAGGTTCGTCTTGATGCTTGCTCCCACTTATTGTTTTCGTTGCTGTTTTAGTTTTTGATTCTCGGTAGTCTTGTTCTGCTTCGAGAAGTTCAGTAAGTTTTTATAAATGATCTCGTTGAATTAATCTATCTTATCTTTGTTTACTCATTCTGTTATGGTTTTTTGATTGTTCATTTGTGATAAACGTGCTTGTTAACCTTCTGAGATTGGTAAAGACACATAAGATCGGGTCTTACCGAAAGGTGAGAATTCTCGGTCGTTACAGTTTCGTTGTCCTTATGACATCAGTCTTAGTATGGAAGGAAAATGCAGCTGGGCCGATTAGGCAGATACACAAAGACGATAGATTAATATATTTTTACCATAATTTTACAGACATTAACAATGAAAATATACTTCTTGCTTCTGCATATGAGGTGTTTTTCCCTTCTTGAGTTTAGTTTAGGCTCCACATAACTGCTGAGATGCTCAGCTATTCAGCAATTGTCAACCCTGGCCATCACCTAGCTCTGCTGATGCCACCGGAAGAAAATTCTATGCAGAACTGCTGTAAACAATGAGTTTACAAGATTGCTCATATTCTTGCTACGTATTACTTTTAATCAAATTTACGTGCAAATAAAGGAAGGCGGCAGAATGGGAGGCATTAGAATTGATAGGAGGCATCAATGGTTGAGATGTAGTGGATATGTCACGTATGAGCGATCCAAGTAGTCCTGCAAATGAATCAGTTTGCAGGACTGCTGCATTTCCGGTGCCACCAGAGTACTTAGGTGTGGTGCAGGCAGGAACCTGGATTCCATTAGGGCACTTTCAATGGTGTATTAATAGTAGTTTTTATCCTTTTTAATTAGCTTATCACATCACTATTTTGTTTATGTGGCAAAAAAATTAATTAAGAAAGAGATTGAAGGAAGAAGAAACCATTTCTACACTAAGAAACCACCTTTTCACTGAAAAGCACTAAAAACTATAAAATATGTATTAAAAAGACTACTAGTTTCTATGATATAATTCTCTTTTATAAAATATATAAAAATTAATTAAATTTTAATCTATATACAAACTCCTATAAAAACTATGCATCGGAGAGGATTTGGTCTAAAAAACAATTTATTACTCTTACTACTTTTACTTGTTATTTTTAGGTGTGCGCACGAGGATTAAAGATGTAAAAAAATTAGAATGCGCTGAAAATGAGAGAGATAGAGATAGAGATATATTAAAAATAGAGAAATGTATATCGAAAAACGAGAATGATAAGTAAAAAAAAAACTTGTGAACTCTATGACGACAAATAATTTGACAGAGGGAGTAGAAAAAAAAACATCACCAGAGGAGCAGTGCATCCTGGCACGAATAACTTGATTTTTATTTTACACCGATGAATAACTTGATCTGGCACACAATGCTCATCAGGCCTTCTTGCGGAGCAGCACCTCGTTGATGACATTATCAAGGTTTCTTTCCGCTGGCCCACCTGGCAGCACCGCTCTAATGGCCCTGTCCTTCCAATCCTCCGCTCGCTGGCGCATCTCCCGTCCCTTCTCCCCGCCCATGACCTCCTTGATCATCTCGGCAAGCTCAGCCCGCCTCACCTCGCCGCCGATCTCCATCCCGATGCCCCACTCCGTGCGCTTGTACCGGCTGTTCGTCTGCTGCTCCGAAAAGAAGGGCCAGCTCAGCATCGGCACCCCAGCACAAAGGCTCTCGAGCGTCGAGTTCCACCCGGAGTGCGTCAGGAACACGCCGACGGCGTCGTGTGCCAGAACCTCCTCCTGCGGACACCACGTCGTCAGCAGCGCACGGCCATCGACGGCGGCGAGGAACTCCGGCGTCAGCACGGCCGTGTCGCCCTTCACAAGGTCCGGCCGGATGCTCCACACGAACGCGTACCCGCTGCCGGCCAGCCCCCACGCGAACTCCAGCAGCTGCTCGTTCGTCATCACCGTGATGCTGCCGTAGTTCACGTACACGACGGAGCGCCGCGCGCGGCCGTCGAGCCACTCGATGAGTCCCGTCTGCTCCTTCCACAGGTTGGCGCCGAGGCCATCGAGCGGGCCGCCCTTCGGGACGGCACGGTCCGCGTGGAGGAGAAGCGGGCCGACGGTGTACAGCGGCGGGAGCATGGCTCGCATGGCGTCGAGCGCCGACGCCTCGAGGTCGTCGAAGGTGTTGATCATCACGGCATCAGCGAGCGACATGCGCCCCGTCTCGTAGATGAAGAAGTTGAGCATGGCATCGTCGCGGTCCGTGGTGCGGATGAAGGTGGGGAAGTCGCGCAGCCGCACGCCGTCGCACATGCCGCTCGCGCCGGCGACCACCGCATCGAGGTAGGCCGCGTCGGAGAGCTGCGCCTCGCTCTCGAACGGAACGAGACCCCGGTCGATGAGCGTGGTGTAGTGGTGGTGGCCCATGAACCCGCACGCGCTGGCCGTCCAGAGCGCGGCGCACGGCACGCTGATCTCCCGCGCCGCGTCGTACCCGAACGACATCACGCCGTCGACGACGAGGCAGGAGACGGGCGGCCCGCGGCCGGAGGCCGCGTCGCCGTCGAGCCTCGCTAGGAGGGCCAGCAGGTGGGACAGGCACCTGTGCATGGTGGAGTAGCAGAGCGCCGGGACGTCCTGCGTGGCGTCGGCGTCGGAAAGCGGGAGCCCGTCGGGCATCGACGCGAACCGGAACCCCGGCGCGCCGTCCAGCGCGGCCGCGCCGCGCGACCGCAGCAGGCGGCGGTGGTTGTACTCGGTGTTCACGAAGGTGACGTGGAAGCCCCGCGCGTGGAGCAGCTTCGCCAGCTTCAGCATCGGCGTGACGTGCCCCTGCGACGGGTACGGCAGGCACACCGCGTGCGGCTGCCTCTCCGACTCCGACGCCGTCGCTGCGTCCGCTGCCGTCGTCGACCCCATGATCGTTGTAGTGGCCTGACTCCTGAGCCAGGCAAACCTTTGGGATCGGGACACAAGCAGATTCGTACGCGAATTGCCCGGAACTGGCTTCTCTTTATCTTGGCAACTGCGATTTGTTTACTGATAGTCATTGACGAGAAATAGCACGGTGTCATGTTTGGCACCCGAATGATTCTGCAGCCACATCGAGGGAACGGACAAAACTGCACCTGACGCATATACGAGGTCAGAATTCCGGGTATCTTGCCCACTGCAAAATGTTTACTTGATCGTCAGCCAGCGATCGGCCATGTCCGGCGGCAGCATAATAAGAAACATTAGCTGAAAACCGGTTGGCACCGATTTGACTAGTAAATGTGAGAAAGAAATATATGAAAACACTATTGTAGAGAGTACTTTCCCAGTTTCACATGCTGGAGTTAATCCAAAGCTAGGAGTTCAAAATTTAAGCTTGGACTCGTGGTTAGGGATGAGGGTATACAAGACCATATGTTGTTTGTATTGCATTTTTACAAAAAAAATATTTATTGGATATTGTAGCTGCAAAGGTATAGTCTTTACCGGTCTGTTTTTATTGTTTTTTTGTGGAACCGGTTCAGTTTCACCACTTGGCCAGTTTTAGAAAAAATAAAAATTTGAAAATTTGAAAAATTTTGATTTTCAAAAACCGTTGGGTTCCAAATTTTGAAACTTCAAAACTGATGAAAATGGAGAAATCTGTCGGTAACCTATAAAACTGCTCGATAAACCTGAAAAACCAACTAGTTTACTGTAGTACTTCGACTAATTTTGTTCATTTTTTAAATTTTAAGTTTGGAGCGGTTTTGATCGATTTTTGCGGTTTTCATCAAACCGGACCCCACCAGTTTCAATGGTTGGATCAGTAACCAAAACCCTAGCTAGGAGACTGAGTAAAGATTGAAGTGAGGGAGGGAGATGATGCCAGGGTAGATAAAATCAGAAAATGATACGCGTAGTCAGATATATGATGTTGTAGGTTTGAATATGGTGTTTATGAATTTTTAGAGGGTATCCCTAGATTGCTCCAGTTTTTCCGCGGGGGGGGGGGGGGGTATTTTTGGGAGGAGCTAGAATCAGAAAAGTTAAAATTTATTTTTAGGAGGTTCTTGAAGATTGCTCTAATAGAGATAGAAGTCCTGTGTTTCATTTGTAGTATGTGCCGAGGTAGAATATAGGGATCGTTGCAGTAAAACGAGAGAAGAAATCTCATTTGATTGCTGTGTACCTCCTAGATGAGGCAGGCCTGGCTCTCGTTCCACAAGAGCTGCTCCTACAACTGGTTAGAGTACTATGACGCGTTGGTGGATGACAACCGTATGGTCAAATTGAATCCCCTAGCACCTTCCAACTGTACACTATGAACTTTTTTGATTCCATGTGAATTAATTTGACATCGCTCCATCTCTGTTCTTAGTTATCTACATTTGCCTAAAAATTAAAGAGTAATCACTGGTCAAACTAGAGGATTGCACTCGATAGACTATGGATCAGAAGGAAAAGCACTTTGTCACTGGTTTGCCATGGCCTATATCTGTAGGCATCTATCTGTACAACTAAAACATTTACAGTGTGAGATGTTCTAATCCAGAATTGCCCTCAAATTCAGTTTAAATTTGTTAGATTCCAATAGTTTTTACACTACAAGAAAACATGGTGATCTATGATGTACCATATTCATCGCGGAATGCAAAAAAATCATCATAAAATATCATATACGATAAAAAAATACCATCATGTATCTCGCGTCTTGGATGATGACATTTTTTATGTTTTTGTCACAGATTGTTCAAATCCATGATGTTTTAATTTCGTCATAATGAGACGCAGGCCCATGAGGCCCAAATATTAGTAATTTGAGATGAAACATCACAATGAAGAGTTCAACAAAGTGACATGGCCACTAACACGGCAACGAACATTGGCCACATTAATTTCACATCCATCCATAACATATCAATACAATGTTCAAAAGATGGTGGAGGCAAGGGTTCTTGCAATAGAGACGGCGGAGGTGGCGACTAAGGTTTTTGTTAGAGAGGCGGTGGAGACGGCGGTGAAGATTTAAGAATGGTGGGATGGCCTAATCATCCCTAGCCCTGTCTCTACTTATATAGACCCATTAATAGGCTTCCACGAACATACCAATTAGTATTCTAATCCCTCATGTATTATATCCGTATTGTCTCTTGGGCATATCTCCTTCACAATGGTCTCATACAAATAGAGTACAAGTTGTGGTACAATATACATGGTGCCTCTCATACGTACAATGAGATAAATACATGAAAGAGATATAACAGAATCTATCTATACTAAATATAAGCATATCTCTAACAGGTGCAACCAACAAAACTCATTTTAACTTCTCAAGATATGTTTGCTTGAGGATAAAATCTGACTAGACAACTGTTGTTACTAATGTCTGGCATGCCACACCATGAGTGGTGAAGGCATTTCTCACCACAACTTGGGCAAAATTAATATACAAGATATATCTCTCATTTCTGATCAACATATTACTAGTTATCATACTTTTGTGTATACAAACCTTCATTTATCATTTTGATGAGTACTCATAATACTTGAAAGCTTATTCACCTCACCAGTGGTCTCAACTTTCAAACCTCACACATATGAAACTATACAATAACACCTTATTTGCAACAACGCAAGTAGTTGCATCATAGTACCAGCCATCTTCTGCTGTCTAACTGCTTTCAGTCTCAACGCGAGTAGTTTTGACTACTATAATTTCCAGGAAGACAGTGGAGGAGTCTCAGAATCCTTCCAGGTGTTGGCCATCGTAGGATACCGATCACCCTGAACCTCACCAACAGCCGTGAAAGACTCTAGCTGTGACATCCCAAATTTTAGGAGTAATTTAAAAATGTGAATTCCTGTCTAATCGAATTCCTTGAATTTCAGACCCGCCTAATTCTTTTGAGACTTATTTACTTCATTCAAATTAAATTACTCCATTCAAATAGCCATTTATCCTCCGAATTTCATAGAATAAAATCTATTCAGTATTTGAAGATAATCCTAAAACGATAGTTGTTCATCCTGAAAAGTTCTTCAACCCTGCAAAATTTCACGTTTATCGGAGCTCAGCAAGTTGACTTTTTGAAGGAAAAACAGAGGTTACTGCTGAAATTCTGAAAAATCAGAAAAATCCGCGGGTCCCGCCTATCAGCGTCTTCACCTTTCTCCATCCCTATCTCCTCCTCTCTTGTCTTCTTCCTCGCGCCGCCTGAAGCGGACGTCGGCACGCTGCCATGTGCCCTACCACGCGCCGCGCGCACGACATCCCTGCCTCTCTCACTCTCCCGGGACCACATACCACTCCCTCCCCTGCATCGAATCAGGCTCAATCGACCTCACCTCCTCCGCTGCCGACCACCCCCATCACCGAGCGCCGCCGTAAATTTGTGCCCTCTGGCGAGCTGCTCCCCACCCGTCGTTGAGTGCACCATCTCCATGGCCTCATCTTCCTTTGAGCCCGGCCAATTTGTGCGAAATGCGGACGGAGCCGAGCACCGTCGCGCACCACCGGGACGTGCCGCCTCCTGTCGATGCCGGCTTAGGACAGCACCTCCCTAGCTCCTTTGAACCCTCGACGAGCTCCACCGCGCAGCCCTCTAGCTCCTACGCTGGAGTCCCATGGCCGCTCGGCGTCCCTGCAGCTTGGTGCCGTGCGCCCCCTGCCGTGCCGCCCCTTCTCTGTCGCCGGTGTCTTGCGTCGCCTCCCCGGCCCCATCGCGTCCACGAGCAGGTCCACCGCGACGCCGTCTAGCTTCTCCACCGAAGCCCCAGCCCCTCCGGCCGGCCAGCAGTCGGGTCGCCTGCCAGGTCCACGGCGAAGCCGTGGATAGGCCCCTGATTGGTGACCTCAAGACAAGGAGGGGGCCCCAAATCAATTAGGGGAGAAATGGGGGACTTCCTGGTAATGCTCTTTTTACAGAGAAGCCCCTCAAATTTGCGCATAAAGTATTAGGTTCAGTAATTCTTACACAAACCCCATGATCTTCGTTCTTATTACAAATTAGGTCTACCCATGTTTACACATAAGGCCCTAGGTCCAACACATCTACACATGAACCCAGAGCTTCTCGCTTTTGCAAAATAGGCATGTAAAACTCCTACTAATCCCGTTTAGATCCTTGCTCTCATGCGTTTAGGATGGCGTGTGCCACCCCCCAAAGACACTGCTGCCGATTGACTCGCCGTCAGCAATGGCGAGCTCTACATCGACCTCACCACTGAGCTAAGTCTTGCGACGCTGCGACTCTCGACCATTACCGGCAAAGCTCGAGCAAGGCACTACGTAGCGCTGCGCCATATACGCACGCGTAGAGAGAGGAAGCGCAGGCTCTAGCCTATGGACAGTGGGCTGTGTGACTTCAAGTGTCCCCACTCATGAGCACGCCATGGTTCATGTGTCCACGAACATGGACCTGGCCACAGACCTGGTCACGAACACGGACACGTCACGATTTCACGTGTCCACGGACACGATCACAGTTCTCGTGTTCACAGACACGATCACAGTTCTCGTGTCCACGTATCCACGGACACGTCACAGTTTTCCCGTGTCCACGTGTCCATGGACACATCACAGTTTTTCCGTGTCCACGGACACAATCACAGTTCTCGTGTCCACGTGTCCACGGACACGTCACAGTTTTTCCGTGTCCACGGACACGTCACAGTTCTCCCCGTGTCTACAGAAACCCTGAACTTTTCCATGTCCACGAAAACCTCGAACTTTTCTGTGTTCACGGAAACCCCGAACTTTCCCGTGTCCACGAAAACCCCGAACTTTCCCGTGTCCACGGAAACTCCGAATTTTCCCGTGTCCACGAAAACCCCGAACTTTCACTCTCACGTGTCCACGGAAACTTGAACTTTCCCGTGTTCACAGAAACCCTGAACTTTCCTCTGTCCACGAAAACCCCGAACTTTTCCCGTGTCCACGAAAACCCCGAACTTTCCCGTGTCCACGGAAACCCCGAACTTTTCCGTGTCCACGAATTCTCGAACTTTCACAAAACCCCGAACTTCCACTCTCACGTGTCCACGAATCCCTGAACTTCCACAAAACCTAGAACTTTCATTTTCACGTGTCCACGAATCCCCGAACTTTCACAAAAACTCTGAACTTCCACTCTCACGTGTCCACGAATCCCCGAACTTCCACCAAACCCCGAATTTTTATTCTCCCGTGTCCACGAATTCCTGAACTTTCACAAAACCTTGAACTTCCACTCTCACGTGTCCACATGATTTTCTCGATTCTGGACACACTGGTGTCCAAAGGCCGAGCCAAGTGTCCATATAGCCTTTGCCAGTTTTCGGTCACAGACCGGCTGGCAACATCACCACGAAATTCGTCCCCTGTTTCACGCCTACACACACCCGACTGCTGTGGACACATGCCGGGTAGCGTGTCCACGGGGGAGATTTCCTATTTTCCATCGTGAATACCTTGTTCGCCTCACCACCGCTACACCTTAACTAAGTTTTCAGTGATCTTGGGGCCATTGGAACCATTGTCTTGAGCTCCACCACATCGAATCATCCAAACCTCAGCCAACATCCACTCTTGCTGGTTTGCTTTATTAGTAAGTTCTTCGCTGAGTTTAATCGTGTTTCTTTAGTGCAAGTCTTTAACTTTGATGCATTCTAAGCATAGATTTATACTAGCTAAGGCACACCACAGCATAGCATAACCTCATTATTTAGCACAAATTAGTACGCGCACCATGTTAGCACTAAATAGCCTAACTTAAAATTAGAATTATAGAATTAATAGTTAAACACTAATAACTAAATACTAGGAAGCAAGTAAACACTTTAGTTAGCAGCCCATAAGCAACCTGCCATGCAGTCACCCATGTAAGGGCATCTTTTAGCGCTTGTGCCACTTGTTAGTTTTAGTAATTTAATTATATAAAATAAGTTAGGTAATTAACTATTAATCACCTAAAGTAGTACATTCATATAGGTATAAACCAAACAACTAACCGTAGCAGTATGCCCATCACCACATCACAGTTAATGCCATTTATTAGTGTAGGAGTTCAATTATATAGTAGAATCAAGAAATATTCACTAGAAAGCCCGTGCGATATATTGGCATACACTAGTGCACGTGCCACCTATTAGCACAAACGATATGATTATTTAGTTAACAACTCTAAATTAAGGTATGCACAAAATGACATAAGCTACACACCGTGTTCTCGCTCGTACTAGCGAGAATGCATGTTAACCCTTCACAGAACCTTACTTTAAGTCAATAGGCACCGCAACATGCATAACTTGCCCTAAGTTTTCCTCGCGGTGTTATTTGATTCTTAGTTGAAGTTCTTTGGATTTTATCGCTCCTTCTTGAGTTTTGTTTCTTTCGTAGTAGTCTTATTAGGCTTTTCCTTCGCGTAGATAACGTTGAGTGCAAGGAAGAGTTAAGCCTCAAAAGGAACCAGAAGGTCTACGTATGAAAGAAGCTCGTAGATTAGACGCGAAGCCAGATATTGAAGATTGAGATCTCAAAGAAGAAGCCTCCAACCTCAAGCTTGAAGATTAAGGAGTTTGCAAGCAAGCTCTAACCTCATATTGGACCCTATATTTTGCTAATGTTCCTATTTATTCTGCTATGCATGATATTTTGGTTTGAAACATTGTGTTAGTCATAATCCTACCTGTTCTTAGGTATTTATATTTATGTCAGTAACTTGCTATATAGATATGAATACCTTCCTTGAAAACCATTGACGGAGTGTCTTTGATAGCTATGAGGATTCCGTTCCTAGATAGTTTTACGAAACGATATTACCTTGTATTAGATCGGCTTAAGACCCCATTTACGGTGCTCCACACCGCCGCACCATATACTATTAATTTGCAAAATGAGTTGAAAGAGTTTGGTGGTGTGAGTACAAAAAAGGGGGCGAGATTAGAACAGCTAGTGCTAGGTGAAGAAGGGATGTTTCTGGCCGTGGGTTGGAGCTCACCTGAAGTGATGGTGATACGTGTGTAGGCTTCGCTGTGATCCACCTGCCGTGGATGAGACCGCCACCTCTGTCATATAAGGACCAGTTCGTTAACCCTCGACTTGGTAATTCCCATACAACCATAGAACCTGTACATTTTGGGCAGAACTTATTCCCTCTACGTATTCTTTCCACATCGAACCACTAGGGGGTCGGCAGTGAAGACATAAGGGAATGGGAGAAGGGCGTGAGATGACTCGCTGCCTGGCCTTTGACAGTAATTGCCAGCATCACGGGAGCGTAAGCCCGCGGATATAGCCCCTTGTTTGGTAATACCCGAGGATTTGAGGGGACCAGGAAAAAGTGTGAATGCGGTGGATATTCACGACCCGGCTTCGAGAATGTACCGACGCGTCATCGACGGCCTGGAAAACCTCGAGGGATGACCCCTGTTTGCACCTTGAGTGGAATCTGTGAAAAACTGTGTAGATGTAGAATAAGCGTTATGCAACTCTAATGATCAAGAGTAGCATAACCTATGGGTACAGTGTACAACCTCTGCAGAGTTAAAAATCCTTTTGGATAGGCCGTTGTCACGGTATTGACATGCTACTGTTCAGTCGCCCTATGATTCTATACTGCCTTGATGCGTGAGTGGGTGTAGCTACTCGTGTTTCAGAAAGTGTCTGAAGGGGATTGTGGAGGCCCTTCCAGTTAAAATTTAGAATCTGGCGAGAACAGTTTTTACTTTCTCAGGTCTAACTTATTAAAATATAGATAATAAATGCTATCACTCCCCTTTTAAAATTTTCTATAGTAAACCTTGCATAAAACTGACTTTTTGGCAACATGGACCTTGCTGCCTTATCTTTGCTACAACCAATGCACATCTATATTTATACCTTTGCTTAATGATGGAGCTTGCTGAGTACCTTATGTACTCACCCACCTGCATTTGTGGTAGTTTCGCTTTGCTTCTCAAGTCTGCTTGTGGATTTGGACCTTGGTGTTTCGCTGCTTGCTCTGCTTTTAGTTGATCAACCGATGTACAATCGTAGAGATCCTCATGGTGTAGGCACTAAAAGTCCTGTCTCAGGTTAGTTTTTTCTTTCAAAGTATGCTTTCGATATACATTATGTTGTGTTGTGCGTATTAGCTATTGATCCAGAGACTGATACGTGTATCATAGTGCATCTCGAAAACGGGTGCGTGACACTAGCTCGGCTATTTCATCTAGGGTGAGGTTCAGAGCTAGAGCTCTGACATTCTCATTGAAATTATCAATTTTTGTAGTGCCAGGTATGGGGCAAACATCATTTCCCTGGTGGTGAACCCAAGCCAATGCAAGCTGGGATGGTGTGCAACCTTTTCTGACCGCCATTGCATTAATACGCTCAAATACTTTGATGTTCTTGTCCAGATTTTGTGGTTGAAGTCTTGGCAGATTCTGCAAAAAGTATTACTTCCTATCAAAACAAAGCAATTGGTTGTATTCCAATTCTGTTTCATGGAGAATATTAAATGAGACAGTTAAGGGTCAAAATAGTTACATAGAGAAACATATCTAGAGTCAGTTGTTAAATGGAAAAAATAAATATACAAAGAAAATTCAAGTGCCCTACGTAGACAATGTTCCTAATATATAAAAGACTTTAAATATATATACCTCAAATGGTATGAAATGTTTGAGCGTTACGATAAAAATGGGCTGGCTAATTCAATACTACCAGCCAAAACATAAGCAACTAGCTTGCAGCCACGATAACTCACCCTACGGAAGTCCTGTTCTGATAATGAATCAATCAATTTTTGTCCACAAGAGAGGAACCCACTGCCCAATGGACAGTAAGCCACAATACCAATTCCAAGTTCCCTGAAATGGTCAGTCACAGCAATGAGTCAATTAAGAAACTAAGGGTCTGCAAGACTTTGACTGGGCACGGCATGAGCTGCATTCTTAGTACCTGCAAGTCGGAATTATTTCTTCTTCCACATCTCTAGTCCATAGTGACAATTCCAACTGAACTGCAGTCATGGGATGTACGGCATGAGCCCTTCGGATGGTTGAAGCAGATGCCTCAGATAATCCAATGTACTTTATCTTTCCTTCTTGGACTAGCTTCTTGAGTTCGCCAATCTAAGAACAACAAAGAATCAAAGTCCATAATCTGATATCGTTAACCCCAACTTTCATATGCAAGGTACTCCTCCGGAAGCAAATTGTTTAATTTAGGACAAAGAATTAAGCTGGTTCATCACTTGCAAACAGGTTCTCTTTACGAATGGCTCCGATTTTTCCATAACAGCTATCAGAAAAAAAAGTCAACTGGCCACAACTACCAAAATTCACTTGTACTCCATGGGGCGATAGAGAGTTGACACTCACCGTGACCTCGATGGGAACCCTCTTGTCAATACGGTGCACGTAGTAGAGGTCGATGCAGTCCACCCCGAGACGCTGGAGGCTGCCCTCGCACGCCGCGCGCGCGTACGCCGGGTCACCGCGGATCTCACGCTTGCCGTCGACGAACGAGCTGCCGAACTTGGTGGCCAGCTCCACCTTCTCCCTCACCCCTCCTTGTAGCGCCTGCTCACAGACATTACGTCGAAGGTCTTGAGCGCGAACAACAAATTAAGCTACAGAAACGTCCCAAAATTTTGACGCATTTCTTCACGAACCAACCTTGCCGAGGAGTATCTCGTTTGTGTGGGGTCCGTAGACGTCGGACGTGTCGAGGAAGGTGACGCCGGAATCGACGGCGTGGTGGATGAGCCTGATCATGTCGGCCTCGGGCTTATGCAGCCGAGGCCCAGCGCCGAGACCTCCAGCCCCTGCGAGCCAAGCTTCATCCGCGGCACCTTCACGGGAGCAGCGGCCATGGCAAGGTGGTCGATCGCCGGTGTCCGTTGAGACGGTAGGCTGGGTTGGTGGTAGGCGTGGTCTACTCGATCAGTACTCACTGCCACTGCAATGGTGCAGACATCTCGTCTTTGCCGGCGGCAGGTGTCGGGGTTTTATGGTGGCGTGCCGGGGTGCGGTTATCTCATAAGTGTATACTAGTATTTGAGTGACGTAACATACGTCACTGCCTATGTAAACATGGTACACACGTAAGAGCCTACGACCTACCTATGTAGTGTCGAGCGACATGCGCTCCTTCTCGCAGATAAAAAAGTTGAGCTGGGCGACGCTCTCGAACGGAACGAAAGCCCGGTCGATGAGCGTGCTGGTGGTGGTAGGCCTGGTGGCCCATGGACCCGCACGTGCTGGCCGTCCAGAGCGCGGCGCACGGCACGCCGATAGCCCCTCCAGGAGCTCCAGCAGGTGGGGCAGACACCTGTTCATGGTGGAGTAGCAGAGCGCCGGGACGTCCTGGATGGCGTCGGCGTCGGACGGCGGGAGCCCGTCGGGCATGGACGCGAACTGGAACCCAAGCGTGCCGACGATCGCGGCAATACCATGGCGTCATGCACGGCACCTCAATGATTCTGCAGCCACATCAAGGGAATGGACGAAACTGCACCTGACGCATAAGCGAGGCCAGAGTTCCGGGTATAATGCCCACTGCAAAACGTTTACTTCATCGTCAGTCAGCGACCGGCCATATCCGGCGGCAGCGTCGTACTGTAAAAAACAGCACTAGTCCACGTACGTCCAAATGCACTTGTCAAACCGCCACCCCTGTCAAAAATGCTAATTTGATTCCTGGCTGCATTACGAGCACGAAATATTGTTATTGGAATTTACTACATCCGTCTCTGAATTCTTAAAACTTTTGAACACTATATTTGACCATTTGTCTTATTTAAATTTTTTACAAATAGTCATGTTTAAAGCATCTCTTATGATAAAATTTATCAGAATAAAATAAATGATATTTTTATAGATTTTTTAAATAAGATAAAGAGTTAAACGTGAAATCTAAATGTTAAAAGTATCAAGAATTTAGAGACAGGTAGTACAAGTTTTTCCAAAAACAATTCTCTTTCCCTAGAGTTTGTTTTAGTCTCAGGGAAATATTAATATATGAAGAAGGTGATTGGATTATCGCCTCGACCTCATTCGAAAATAAAAAAAATCTCTGCAGCACTGCTGCAAACCAAGTCATTTACAAGAGCAGCTAAAATAAAAAAACTTAAAATTTTGTTTTTAATTAAGAGTCTCTCGGAGATGCACTAACAGAGATAGAAGTCCTGTGTTTCATCCTACCTTTAATAATGCACCAATCAAATAAATTTTCATCCACACATCTAATTTTACCAAAACTAATCCCACTAGAGGGCACACATCTACATCCACCCCACTAATTATGCTCTAACTATTTCCTATCACAAATCTAACAGTCCTAATTATAGGGCTGAGATTGTTTGGATCTCCCACCCTCCCACCTCTTGGTTTTGAAAAAAATAAATTTCACTCCTCACCCTCCCACCTCTTGGTTTTGGAAAAATAAATTCCATTACTCCTCACCATCCCACCTCTTAGTTTTTGAAAAATAAATTTCACTATTCCTCACCATCCCACCTCTTGTTTTGGAAAAATAAATTTCACTACTCCTCACCCTCCCACCTCTTGGTTTTGAAAAAAAAATCATCCCCACCTTCTCACCTCTTGGTTTTGAAAATATAAATCCCAATACTCCACACCCTTCCATCTCTTGGTTTTGAAAAAAATAAATTTCACTACTCCCCACCTTCCCACCTCTTGGTATTATTTTCTAAGGCCGTAGCATTAGCATGTGCATTAGGACTAGTTTATAGTAGGTGCCCTCCAAACACAAGAGTAGAAGAAATCAAACACAATGCGAATTTAGGTATGGTTGCCAGAGAAAGAAAGAAGAAATCCCATTTGGAATTGCACTCATTTCAGTTTAAATTTGTGGCGTGATGATAACCTTTTTAGCTTAAAAATGAAAATAAAATGTTGTTCTAGCATCGACAGCTAAAAATCAGAGGGAGTAATAAATGGTCCTTTATAGGCTAACAACATGTGTTCTGACTTTTGATGTAGACCTTTATAAAGTAGTAATAATAGAATGGTAGTTAGTGTTTCATTCTAGAACTACATCACCTCTATTTTATATATTTTGCCACATAAGCCTTGCTGAAGCATAGTAGCAAGCCACTTCTCTAAAATACCAGGCAGAACATAGGGATCGTTGCAGGAAAGAGAGAGAAGAAATCCCATTTGGTTGCTTCTTATATCCAGGCAGAGGCAGAACAGGTGTCTGTTCCACAAGAGCTGCATCCACAACTGGTTAGAGTAATACGGCGTGCTGGTGGATGGCAACCGTGCACTCAAATTCAATTCCCACTACATTCCAATCCTACAATATAAACCATTTGAATTCCAAACAAACTTAATATATCTCCATTTCTATACTTAGTTATCTGCATTTGCTTAAAAAATAAAAAGCACTCGCTTGTCAGGGTAGAGGATTGCACTGGATGGACAGTATGTTTGGGTGGCATATATTGTGAACCAGAAGGAAAGCACTTTGTCACCGGTTAATTTGCTTTGGCTCATATATATGCATGCATCTACCTGTACAACTTAAACCTTGACAATATGATGTTTTCTCGTTTCAGTTTATGTTTGTGACATTTGGATATTTTTCTAGCTTAAAAATGAACCAAATTTAAGTTATGTCTTAAACATCAACAACTAAAAATCAGAGGGAGTAGTAATAGTCCTTTTATGGGCTTCCAACTTCTCAGCTAGTGTGGTATTCCTAGTCGGTAGTTGACTAGTAATAATAGAATTGTCATTTATTATTTCATTCTAGAACTGTCGCCTCTTATATACTTCACTTGACACAAGCCTTGCCAAAGCATAGCTACAGGAAAATGTGACTCTCACATTAATATTCAAGGGGAGAAGTAGATTATACCATGAGGTGAAATTCATGTGCAAGCCTTGGATATATATTGGCATGTTGGCCAAGCTGTAGTAGGAAGTAGGATTGGAAGGCATCAGTAATATAGGAAAATATTTTGAGTGTTTGTGCACCGGATATGCAATTTATCTATGTGCTGCCCAGTTGGGAGGGCTCGGCATAGGATGGATGTGCGCTTCGAGATGCGATTTCGAGGCCTAATGGGCTGCGTGTACCTCAAGGTGAGTTGTCTTAGAAACCTTGAAATAGTTAATTGGACATTATTGATGCAAATGTTAAAATTTTGTTTTTTGTTGTTTTAAGGTTGTTACTATCTTGTCGATGCTGGATATACCATCGCAATGAATTTTAGCTCCATATCGAGGTTGGCTGTACTATTTGGGTGGTTGGACAGCTCAAAATCCACCACATAGTGCTGAGGAGTACTTCAATATGCGTCATGCCCGTGAAAGAAATATTATAGAGAGAAGTTTTGGAAGGTTAAAGGGACGATGGGTGATTTTGAGATGCGCTTCTTATTTTTTCTATAAAGATGCAGTGCTGTATAATAATGGCATGTGCTCTTCTACACAATTTAATTTTGCAAAAGGTGTCTATAGATCCTATGGAGAGTGAAAATCAGTCAATGGCAGATTCAATAGAAATTACCGTTGGAGAAGCGAGTGAACCATAATTTATAATTATGTGTGTCTCAACATCAAATGAGTGGACAAGTTTTCCAGATTCTCTTGCCCATTTAGCCCGGTTGGCCCAGCCCGACATGGCATGGCCCGTCTGACCCGTTTATTATTTTATTGAAATTTAACATTAAAATATATGTAATTTGACATATTTATGTTTAAAATTTATAATTTTTTTATATTATATAATTAATTTTTCATTAATATTTCCAAAAAATAAAATTTATTTTTTTCACGTGCTTCGGTCCGGTCCGGCCTGGCCTGTGTAAAATCACCCGGGCCGTGCCTGGGCCTGAGCGGTCGGCCCGTGGGTCGGCCCGGCCTGGCCCGATGAACTAAGTGGGCTGTGTCGAGCTGTCTCAGAGTCGGCTTGAGCCCGGGCGGGCCTGTGCCGTGCTGGCCCGCCCCGGTCCGGCCCGTTGGCCAGATATAGTTTCTGGTTTTATCCTCACCATGGGCCAAAGGCTGTGTAGTGTTTCTGGTGCGGTCTAGTAGTAATACACTAATACTTGACCAGAAGGCAGTGAAACCGTGTAGTGTTTCTGGTGATCATGAGTTATTCTTTCCCCTACCCTTTCTGGTCTCCTGCATGAGTGTTTCTGGTGACTACCTTGCAGTGTTGTAGTAAACTTCCCCTACCTTTTTTGCGAGCTCACCCTGGACCAGAAGGCAATGGACCTAATTGTATGGCACATCGATTGAACAATGATCCCAGCTAACATTATAGCTCTGTGATCATTTAGGCTTTGTTCGTTTCTCCTGGAATGGCTCGAAACGCGGCCCGTTCCAGGTGGATTGGCGTGGCCGGATCAAAAACCGTCCTGACCTAGATTGTGCGTTCTGTTAAGACCAAGCTGATGTGGACATCATATCTTTTGATGAGGACTTCAACGAAAATATTCACACACAGTGGATTTGGACTGCAAAACAATACAAACTTGCAACGAAAGCCACGACTTCATATGAAATTTAATTTGAGTGTTTAAGTACATTCTGAAAAGTTCATAAAGTCTACTTTCGAATGAATCCAGCCTTACCTTCATATCACATCGAAGTCAGCGCCAATCATCGTTCTAATACAGAAGGTGCTACGTCACTCCAACTTGGGCCGTTGGCTCGTGTATCAAGTTGAGTCCATTAGAGGTGCGTTCTAGGGTTTAAGGACAACCTCAGCACCCTCTGGTCATCCTTCACCCTATTTAAAGGACCCAGCGCTACCAGGAATATTTGAGTTTTTTTTTATCATAGTTTAGCTCTTATGCAAACTTTTTGATCTTTAGTTGTGTCCAATGACCACCTATTAGACAGCTTTTGAGAACCTCACCTTTGAGAGATTTCAATTTGCCTATCTTGTTCTTACTTGTTCTTCGATTGCTTGCAGGAATTGATCTTCGTAATCAGGTTGATCTTGCTGTGCCGGCCAGGTTAATAACCATTTAGAGTTGGTTCTGCGATTGCAAAGGCACACACGACCTGTTCGTTTGTAGTCGGATCGTGAGAGTCGACTCCACCAAATCGATAGTTATCACCTCAAGTCCCATCAAGTGATATGAGCTTCTCAGGTTGCTCGGTGAGATCTACCCCTTTTTTGTAGTTTTATTCAAAATCTCGGTGCCCAAATAAAAGCCCAACAAAAAAATCTTGAATTATTCTCGCTGTCCTAGACCTTTGAGAATGTGCATCATTCTTTTCGGTAACTTGCATGGCTGAATTCTTGGTTGCATCATCGTATCGTATTGCTGGTCTTAGCGTTTAATCTATTAGAGTTTCGAGTTCTTATCACGTTCTTCGCTCATATTTACAATAGAAGGAAGAAATTAATTCATATCTGAGTTTATTGCAAATAACAGATTCGGGTAACAGATTTTGTTGCGAAAGAAAACAACCATATCTCCACGATCTGTTGTTTGTTTGGCACATTTTTGTACAATCTAGAAAGATCTCCGCGCTATCTTTTCAAAAGATCCACACTTGCAATAAAATTCCACCTGAGCATGTCGCAATCACAAAAGAGATCTGCTATATGCTAGCTGCACTTTTCTTTATCTCTGTTTTCATTCCATAAAAAAAACAGAGGGAGGGAAAAAGAGAATAAAAGAAAGGAAAGGACAAGAAAAAAAAAGAAGCAAGCCAAAAAAAAGAGAGAGAAGAAGTGAGTTATAGTTGCTGCTGTTCTGAGCATTTTGCATCATTTGTGTGACTACCTTTGTCTCTAGGCTCGCATCTCTAGCGGGATTTAGCCTAAGACCAGCGTTGTACCGTTGTTGAACACTTATTCAACTTTACATTTGCTGATTTGATTGTGCTAATCCTTGCTACAAAGTGTAACTATCCTAGCTTCATAGATTTCTACAGCAAACAGAGTTTGTGTCCCTGGCAATTGCTCAACCAATCTTCGCTGGTTGATATTGTTGGTTTCAAATCACCTCTGCTTGTTTGGTAAGAACATGTAAGAACTTGGATGAGCAGACTTGAGAGAAACCGAGTTGAACACAATCTAGCTCGTTGTCAATTTGTTTTACTGTTTGCTAACTATAATAGACATAATAAAGAAAAAGAGAGATGGTGGTTTACACCCCCACCAAGATGTGCATATTCTTCAAAGTGAGGTAAATAATGATATATTGCAAGTCATCAGTTCGTCAATACCTTGTTTTGCTGAGAAATTTGATTCTCATGCGCATATTGATTGCGAACTAAATATAGATAAAGAATTTGATGCACATGACTTGTCTCAAAATGAAAAGATTTACATTGCCTCAAGTGTTTTGACTGAAAGTGCTTTGCTTGAATGAAAATATATTTGTAGGCATAATAAAGTTCGAGAATCTTGAAAAGACATCAAATGTTATTTTAGAGATGTTTTTATTTTTATATTTTATGCTGATTATTTGAGTGCCAAATTAGACAACTTGAAGCAGGATAGTATGACTGTCAAAGAATATATTCATGACTTTAAGGTTAGTGTCATGTTTGGTGGCTTAGGTGAATACCGGGAAGATACAATCAGTAGGTTTATGAATGATCTCAATTTTGAAATCTAAATTTTGCTTATCTTCAATCTCGCACCTGTATTTGCTTGCTTATATTGCTGAAAATCAATTTTTATCCTCTAAAAATAAAAATATGAACAATCACCATCACAAAATTATAGAATCTATTACTGATGTGCCTTTGTCACAAGGGAAATATGATAAAATAGAGCTGTGTGATACTATATCTTTTACTAAAATAACACAATTAGATAGAGAGCACTCTTTTATTCTTTGTCTTATGCCTAACATCGTGCAGGAGAGTGAGAATAAGACTGAAAAGGACGTTGAGCTAGTTGCTGAAATAATAGATAATGATGTTTGTATGGCGCCTACTACATTCCAAGAGAGTAAGAAAAATGAAACACACTGTGAGTCTCTCACCACATTTCGATCCTCTCATGCTGTTTGTGCTGAACTGCAATTGCCCAATGTTCATCCTACTGTTTTGCAAAGCTTAGTTGAGCCTCCAATGACTTATGCTTTATGCTTTGTTTCGTAATGCATATTTATCTTATGATTGTATTAAGTTGTGTGAACAAGTTTCGTTCATCCCAAAAACACTACTAGTGCAGGGTGTTTAAAATGTTGTAGTCAAGTCCACACTGTTGAGGATAGGCCTTTTCACTGCACTGATATGAATGAGAAAAAGTTTGAGCTCAGATCTTCTTTAACAACTTTAGGTTATATTGAATTTGATGTCCTTGTAACTTGGGTTATTTGGAGAAGAAATTATTTCATAATTGTAGTTTGCAATGTTTGAGCTACTGTGTTTTCATACAATTAGAAAATATGATGAGATTAGAGATTTCTTAGTGTCTAAAGTCATCATATACTCTAATTTGAAACACAGTTTTGAAATGCACAATCAGAATCAAACAATGACGTGCACTAATACTAACAATGGATTGCAAAGGTTCTCTAGTTTTATTTTTTATCCATAGAAGCAGCTCAAGATACAGGAGAACGTTTTGTTGGGGGCCCGACTTTGTGCTCATCACTTGTTACAATATGACCATAAGCAACTTTGTCGACCATTGGATCAAGCGGAGGATGGCTTGCTACAAAGAAGAGAGAATGATGAGATTTTATATGTCTTTGCTGTACCGATTGACCGCATCAGAATATCCATGTGGCCGTCACCTTTCATGTTTTCTAAAGGGCACGGTGAAGTGGTGGTTCTGCATTCTGAACTTGAGTCGAATACGACTTCAAATGAAGCGGCGGAGGATGATGAGATCACAGACATACCCTGTGGTCTCCATCTTTTAAGATTTCTAGAAAGCATGGTAGCATGGCTAGTTTTAAAACTGTGCTTGAGTCGAAGACGACTCCAAATCAAATAGAGGTGGATGATAAGATCACATACGTACCCCAGTGACCTACACCTTTCATGATTTCAGGAAGGCATATTAAAGTGGCATTTTTGTAATCTGAACTTGAGTCGAGGACGACTCTAATTTAAATGGACGAGAATGATGTGAACATCATACCTTCTGATGAGGACTTCGACGAAAATATTCGCACACGGTGGATTGGGACTGCAAAACAGTACAAACTTATAACGAAAGCCACGACTTCGTATAAAATCCAATTTAGATATTTAAGTACATTCTGAAAAGCTTATAAAGTCTACTTTCGAATGAATCCAGTCTCACCTTTATATCACATCGGAGTCAGCGTCAATCATTGTTCTAATACAGAAGATGCTGCATCGTCTCAATTACGAGCGCATCCTAGGGTTTGAAAACGGCTCAGCACCCTCTGGTCATTTTGCACCCTATTTAAAGGTTCCAGCGCCGTTAGAAACATTTGAGTTTTCTTTTGTTATAGTTTAGCTCTTATGTAAACTTTATCTTTAGTTGTGTTCAACGACCATCTGTTACACAGCTTTTGAAAACCTCACATTTGAGAGATTTTAGTTTGCTTATCTTGTTTTTATTTATTTTTTAATTGCTTACAGGAATTGATTTTCGTGATCAGATTGATCTTGCTGTGCCGGTGAGATCAATAACTATTTGAAGTTGGTTCTGCGATTGTAAAAGTGCACACATACTATTTATTTGTAGTTGAATCGTAAAAGTCGGCTCCACTAAATTAATAGTTATCACTCACCAGGCGTCACAAGTCTGAATGGAATCCGGCCTGGAGCGGCCATTCCCTGCGTTTTACGGCCCGGATTGAGGCCACACCTCGTCACGTCCGGAACCAATCCCCACTGACAAGAGGCGAGGCGACGGCTCCACGCGACTCGAGGAGAGGCGACGGCTCCACGGCTGCCGGCACATGCGCGGTGAAACCACGATGACACGAACCTCCAACACCCGACGTCCTCCCCCTCCAGCATGCTTCTCTCTGGTAACACTCACTCAACTCTTCCTTCCCGACTGACCGTTCTTGGATCTCCGTGTACTGATGTTGAGTATCAGTGGCGGCGTGGACTTGCTCTGCATGCATGGAAGCTCCAAGGTGTAGGAAGGCACGAGTCAATGCTGCGCAGTCCGTGGTGGTCTGCACGACATTTCGGTTTGGATTGGGTGCTGGCATGGTGAATCCCGTGATTCTGACTCACGCTACATCGGAAAAATTGGATCTTTGTGGTGCTCTCTGCTGTGGGTGTTGCAAGTGCTTTGTCATAGCTGCCAGCAGATCCACGGCAAGCATTTTGGCAGCATTTGGCTGCCGTATGCTCAGGTCTGCGAGTCATGAGCTTAAGCAATCGTTGGATTGCTTTGTCATGTTTAGAACGTGCAATACTTATTGTTCTCAAAGTAGTAGCACTACATCGTTATTCCTTTTCTTTTTTTGTACTTGTTTAGTATTCAGTACACAGGTAGTGCTTCTTAGAATTTTTGTATTGTTTCTTGATTAGAATCTACTATCGACATTTCATTCTGCTTTTAGTTGGATTAGGATCTCATTCTGTTAAACACTGAGTTCTGTTATTGTATTGGTTTTCCATGACTTGATTAAGATTTCATTAAAAAAATATTGACATTCAAATATCTGTTCTTGGTGCATGCTTATTGTCTATAAATTTTTTTCTCTGGTTCAGTGAAAAGGGTAAAAACAGCTCTGGTTTATCTGAATGTTGATGCTCTTTAAATGTTCTAGTCAGAGAACCAGAACATTGAACTTGGGGATCTGCTATCAAGAATCTGCACTGGTCGCTCAGTGTATAGGTCTTTAGAGTATTTCAGCTTATTCTGTATAGAAATTATTCTGATTGAGCATTTCTAGTTTACTTGCTTGTGATTCTGATCTAAAATGTTACACACCTATTCTGAACTTGCATCTTGCTCGCTATACTGGTTGCTCACTGTATAGTTTATGAACTTTCAGCCTATTCTGCTATTCTGATTGATTCTAATCTAGCTGTTACGATCAATTCTCTGCGAGTTCTATTGCTGTTTATCTAAAATATTACACACCATTGCATATAGTATCACGATGTGAAATCTTATTTCTTTTTACTCATGTCTAAAATGTTGTCCGCTCTAAAATGGAATGCATTTGAGTCTTTCGATTAAAACATGACTTCTCTTTATGACTTCAGGTTTGCTGGAGTTTTCCGACAACGATGCTGAGGGAAGATGAGTCTGCAGCACCAACTGATTGCCAAAAGACTCTAAAATGAAGCGGGAGTAAAGTGTTCTTTTCTCTCTTTTTTAGCTCACTGACAACCTAGCAAAATCAGATTCTGATGCCAGTGCTGGTCTGAGAACTTCTAAACGATTATTTTAGTCATGTATTAAGTGACAGGATGATAACTTTAGTAGACATGGCTTCCTAGCCTAGTGGTGCTCGGAGTTGCTGTTACCTTGCCTAGATAATTCTGTACATTGCCTTGACTAACTTTGTTTTGTTTATTACTTGAATTCCAGTGGTCCCGAAGTTGTTGTTTGACTAGATTCGGACTTCAAAGATTACTTATATTCTATTTGTTACTTAAATCCAGTATCGCCTCTCGTACATTGCAGGGAGTTGTTGTTTGTTACTGATGATAAACAACAGCATGCTCTAAGACAAGGGTTTAATAAGTTTATGTAATCCTGATCAGCAGGATTAATTCCTTGCTTGCCTAACAGTTATTTTTTTGTTAGGGGAATGATTCCAGGGAGTGGATTCCTGCGAGACATGGATCGAGTGATAGACCAATATCCACTCGATCCTGGTCTGGTTTGGTTCCGGTGGCGTTTTGGTTCCTGTGGAACCGAACAAGGCCTTAAAATAGATCACCCTGGTAACTTGGTGCTTTAGGCAACACATGATTCATCCACACACTCGAATGCTTGCAAAATCTGAGACCATGACACCCTTCCCCGCTCGTTGGTTATAAATTTATCCGTAGGTCTGCGTGCAGTTATTGGCCCAGATGTTAATTTGTGCGCTTA
>BCLH01001332.1:68793-92359 GCA_001602315.1 Zoysia pacifica
GCCGCCGCCGTGCTCTGCCTCCACTCCGCCGCCAGCGCTCGTCGTCGGCTCCCTGGCTTCCTTGAGCCCGTGGCGAGGTCCAGCACGCCGCTCTGCCCTTCCTCCATCGAGGCCTTAGCCTCTCTGGCTGGCTTGGCGCGGGACGTCGGTGAGGCCCACGGCGACGGCGTGGACCGGCCTCCCTGCTGCGGTCCACCGAGTGTTGGACAGGAGCCACGGCTCCAGCAGCCCTGGTAAAGGGCTCCTTTTTACAGAAAGCCCCCAAAACCTCTAATAACTACCATCGAGTCCTTGGAAGCCCAATTCCTTGCATATTGGTCCCTTCTACCTATTCTCTAATTTATAGAATGGCCCATAGGAGCATTCTGTTAATTGGAGTTGAAGCCCAATAACCCTCTAACCTCCACAAATAAAGCGCACACACAGCCTCCTAGCTTTGTCCACGGACACGTCACAATTTTCACGTGTCCACGTGTCCACGGACAAGTCGCAGTTTTCCCGTGTCCACGGACACCCCGAACTTTTCCCGACCCACGAAAACCTCGGACTTTCCCGATCCACAGAAACCCCGAACTTTCCCGATCCATGAAAACCCCGAACTTTTCCCGATCCACGGAAACCCCGAACTTTTCCCGACCCACGAAAACCATGAACTTTTCCCGGTCCACAGAAACCCCGAACCTTCCCGTGAACCCTGAACTTTCCCGTGTCCACGAAAAACCCCGAACTTGCCGTGAACCCCGAACTTTCCCGTGAACCCCGAACCTTCCCGTGAACTCCGAACATTCCGTGAACCCCGAACTTTCCCGTGAACCCCGAACCTTCCCGTGAACACCGAACTTTCCGTGAACCCCGAACTTTCCCGTGAACCCCGAACCTTCCCGTGAACCCCGAACTTTCCGTGAACCCCAAACTTTCTCGTGAACCCCGAACTTTCCCGTATCCACGAATCCCTCCACAAAACACCAAACTTCCACTCTCACGTATCCACGAATCCCCGAACCTCCACTCTCACGTGCCCACGAATCTCCGAACTTCCACAAAACCCCGAACTTTCACTTTCGTGTGTCCACGGACATGGTCATAGTCCACATGTCCACGGACACGATCACAGCTCACATGTTCATGTGTCCACAAACACGTCACAGAACTCTGTGTCCACGGGGAAATCCCCGATTCTGGGCACCCGTGAGTCCAAAGGCCGTGGACACAGGTCGAGCCAAGTGTCCACACAGCCTTTGCCAGTTTTCAGTCACAGACCAGCTGGCAACATCACCACGAAGTTCGTCCCCTGTTTCACGCCTGCACACACACACACCCGACAACTGTGGACATATGTCGGGTAGCTTGTCCATGGGGGAGATTTCCTGTTTTCCATCGTGAACACCTTGTTCGTCTCACCACCACTACACCTTAACTAAGTTTTCAGCAACCTTGGTGCCATTGGAACCATTATCTCAACTCCATCACATCAAATCCTCCAAACCTCAGCCAACCTCCGGTCTTGCCGATTCGCTGCTATAGTAAGTCCTTCGCTGAGTTTAATCGTTGTTCCTTCTCTTGTTTTATCGTTGTTAGTGCAAGTCTTTAACTTTGATGCATTCTAAGCATACAATTATACTAGCTAAAGCACGCCACAGCATAGCAAAACCTCATTATTTAGCACACCTTAGTATGCATACCCATGTTAGCACTAAGTAATCTAGTCTAAGGTTAGAATCATATGATTAATAGTTAAATACAAATAGCTAAATATTAGGAAGTAAGTGATTACTTATATGGTAGCCTATAAGCATTCTGTCTTGCATTCACCCACACATGTACCACTTGCTAGTTTTAAAAGTTTAACTATATACATTAAACTAGGTAATTGATCATTAATTACCTAAAGTAAAACACTCAGGTGGGTACAAACTAGATAGTTAATGATGGTAGTATGCCCATCACCGCACCATGCATGACTTGCCCTAAGTTTTCCTCGCGGTGTTATTTGGTTCTTAGTTGGAGTTCTTTGGATTTTATCGCTTCTTCTTGAGTTGTGTTTCTTTCGCAATAGTTTTATTAGGCTTTTCCTTCGCGTAGATAACGCTGAGTGTAAGGAAGAGTCAAGCCTCAAGAGGGACCAGAAGGTCTACGTATGAAGAGAAGCTCGTAGATTGGGCGCGAAGCTAGAGATTGAAGATTGAGATCTTGAAGAAGCCTTCAATCTCAAGCTTGAAGATTAAGGAATTTGCAGGCAAGCTCTAACCTCATATTGGAACCTATATTTTGCTAATGCTCCTATAGTGCCTATTTATTCTGCTATGCATGATATTTTGGTTTGAAACATTGTGTTAGTAATAATTCTACTTGTTCCTAGGTATTTATATTTATGTCAGTAACTTGCTGTATAGATATGAATACCTTCCTTGAAAACCATTGACGAAGTGTCCTTGATAGCCATAGGGATTCTGTTCCTAGATAGTTTTACGGAACAGATATTATCTTGTACTATATCTGCTTAGGACCCCATTTACGGTGCTTCGCACCGCCGCACCATATACCATTAATTTACAAAATGAGTTGAAAGAGTTTGGTGGTGTGAGTAAAAATAAAAGGGGGCGGGATTAGAACAACTAGTGCTAGGTGAAGAGGAGATGTTTCTGGCCGTGGGGTGGGGCTCACCTGAGGTGATGGTGATAGGTGTGTAGGCTTTGCTATGGTCCACCTGCCGTGGACGAGACCGCCACCCCTGCCATATAAGGACCGGTTCGTTAGCCCTCGACTTGGTAATTTTCGTGCAACCACAGAACCTGTACATTTTGGGCAGGACTTATTCCCTCTACGTATTCTTTCCACATGGAACCACTGGGGGGTCGGTACTGAAGACACAAGAGAACAGGAGAAGGGCGTGAGATAACTCGCTGTCTGGTCTTCGACAGTAATTGCCCGCGTCACGGGTGCGTAAGCCAGCGGATATAGCCCCTGGTTTGGTAATACCCGAGGATTGGAGGGGACCAGGAAAAGACGTGAATGTGGTGGATATTCACGACGGCCTGAAAAACCCCAAGGGATGGCCCCTGTTTGCACCTTGCGTGAAATCTGTAGAAAACTACGTAGATGTGGAATAAGCGTTATGCAACTCTAATGATCAGGAGTAGCATAACCTGTGGGTACAGTGTACAACCTCTGCAGAGTTAAAAATCCTTCCGGATAGGCCGTTGTCACGGTATTGATATGCTACTGTTTGGGCGCCCTACGATTAGATTTTCTATACTGTCTTGTTGTGTGAGTGGGTGTAGCTACCCGTGTTCTAGAAAGTGTTTGGAGAGGATAGTGAATGCCCTTCCAGTTAAAACTTAGGAACTGGCGGGAACGGTTTATATTCTTCCAGGTCCAACTTATTAATATATGGATAATAAATACTTTCACTCTCTTTTGAAAATTTCTGTAGTGAACTTTGCATAAAACTGGCTTTTTGCAACATGGACCTTGCTGCTTCATCCTTGCTACAACCAATGTGCATCTGTATTTATGCCTTTGCTTAGTGTTGGAGCTTGCTGAGTACCTTTTGTACTCACCCGCCTGCATTTGTGGTTTTAGACAATGAGAATCGCGTAGATGTTGTGCTGGTTTCGTTCTGCTTCCCAAGTCTGCTTGTGGATTTGGGCCCTGGTGTTCGCTGCCTGCTCTGCTTTTAGTTGGTCAACCGGTGTAGGATCATAGAGATTCTCATGGTGTGGTTACTAAAAGTCCTGTCTCAAGTTAGTTTTCCTTTCGATTTATGCTTTTGATATACATTCTGTTGTGTTATGCGTATCAGCTACTGATCTAGAGACTGATACGTGTATTACAGTGCATCTCAGAAATGGGGTGTGCGACATGCCTTCAGGTGATTTCTTTGTTGGTTGTGGTCCAACTGACTTATGATGAGGTTAAAATTAAGGTATCGATAATTTTATATCTAAGCAAATGAGATCAAAACACATATTACAATTCTCACTGCCAGCTTAGGTACTCGCTACTTTTACTTAAACATGGTATCATGACCACTCACATACTTCCGTCTATGTTCGGTTGTTGTAGCCATTGGTTTTTAACATTATATTTGATTATTTATTTTATTAAAAAGTTAGTTAAAATATAAATTATTATAAAACAATATTAATACTAAAGTAAATTAAAACAAAATATATAATATTTATCAAATTTTTTTAAATAAAATAAATAGCTAATATTAATATTAAAATTAACAGCTACAACAATTTAAAAGAGAGTATAAGGCCTAGCCTCAATAACGGTATGCGTGCAGTAAATATAGCCACGCCCCTCACTAGCCGCTTGGCCACGATGTGACCTCGACCAGAGTTTATGATATCATTTAAACCACTAAAACTACTCGGTTTAACGAAAACCACAAAAATCAAAAAAACTGATCGAAAACTGTTTTAAATTGAAAATTTAAAATTTGAACAAACTGTTAGAGTAAACCGGCTGGTTTCTTTAGTTTTTACGGTTTCAGATTTCAAAATTTAAAACCCACCGGTTTCTTCGATTAGCCGATCGGTTTCACCAGTTTTTGGTATTCCTAATTTTTTTAAATTTTCAAATTTTTTAAAATTTTTAAAAAGAAAACCGGTCGTTTGGTAAAACTGAACCGGACCGATTGCACCGAAAATTGTAAAAACTGACTGATTTTGAACGGTTTTGTAAACCTTACCTCAGACACATTATTCTTGGTCCAACTAAGGCACATGGTCGGTCCGGAGACTCCGGAGATATTTCCAGCGGCCCATGCGGAGATTCGCGGTGGCATAGATGGTCAAACGCGTTGGACATTGGCCACAATTTGATTGATTCTTGCTTTCTTGGACGGCGTAGCCACACAAACGTAGTTTAACCATTTTTATATGGGACAATACTCAACTTCATCTTTAAACTATCATCGAAAGCTCAGTTTTATCTCTAAACTTTTAAAAGGTTTAATTAAGTCTTTGAACTTGGGTATGATCCGATGTGGTAGCATATGTAGTATGATACGTTAGCATTCACCATGTCACATCAACATTAATAACTAGATTTTTCTCTCAAATTGTAACTATTTTCATATCCGTTTGAAACATTGTGTTTCCTATAATTAAAGCAACAAAAAATCATACTCCCTCTGTTCTTTAATTGATGTTCATTGACTTTTAAGTTTAACTTTGACCATTCTTTTTATTCAAAAATTTACTTGAATGTGTAAATTTTTTAATTATTATTCAAATAACTCTAATGATAAATCAAATTATATCAAAATATTTGAAATTTATCAATTTTTTTTGAATAAGACGAAAGGTCAAAGTTGAATTTAAAAGTCGACGACGACACCAACTAAAGAACGGTGGGAGTATATGATTATATTTTTGTTTTTATTTTAAAATTCAATATTTTTTATGTAGCATATATGTTCAAATTTGATAATGTATAAATATTTTATGTTTTTGACATTTTCATATTTTAACAAACTGACTCAACGCAATCCAAATGTAGGAAATACCATTTTTCGTAATGCCATAGAAAAATTCAAAAATTCATATTTTTTATGTTTTCAAATTTTAAATACCAAAATATATTCAGTGGGATAGATATTTTTCATGCCTAATTCTTAACATAATCCAAGTATTGAAAAATGTTGCATTAATTCTAAGAAATTCAAATGGATTTGAAAATAGAGCTATTGTTTAAGAGAAATCGAATTAAATTTGAAATTTAAAATTGAAGCTGATGTGATGTGCCAGGTGGGCAGCCACATGGAATTAGAGATGAAATTGAACCTGTAACCAAAGTCAGAGATTAAATTAGATATTTTTAAAGTTCAGGGATGAGATTATGCTTTTGACGATAGTTCAGGATGTGATTGAGTATTACCCCTTTTTATATCAAGGCTGAGTAATAACACATTAACACTCCCATCAGTGCGCTTCGGTTACGGGGGGTGGAAAAGAAAGGGAAAACTCATAGCAATGAGCGCATATGATAAACGTCCAGCCAAAAGCAGAGGAGGAACGCCAGTGGAAAGGGTGCACGATCCAAGGGCTCATTTGGCTTGTTTCTAAATCACATCGCCAAATTTTGGATACGCCGCATTGATTTGGCCGCCGTTTGGTTGGCGCATGTAGTACATTTTTAAGCCCGCGTGTGGGCGAAACGGCAGCGAAATCGTCCGCCGAAACATTGGCGAGCCAACGATTGCCGTAGCAGGTGCAGGGAGCCATCGAAGCCTAGAGCGGAATTTCAGACTTGTCTATCTGGTCCAAATGCAAGGAGCCAAACATCAGGGTGAGCAGCAAGAAGTCCGAGCTGTGGCATTAATTGCTTGGAGCCGTGGATCTGTGCAATTGGCGACCTCGGACCCATGGAATCACAGTCCACATGAATACAATCCACAGCTAGTTCTCACACCCGCACCTTTGTGGATGGGGTGCATGGAATTTTATTTTCGACTCCAGTGGCAAAGGGTAAAAACTTGGATTAATTTTTATTATTTATTTCGTCGGCGTTCTGACCACCGACACAGTAAATATATGTTCGTGAGGGAGGTGTGCTTTCGGATTCGATGTGGCCTAGTCTGAGGAAGACTCAAGCAGATTTTTTATCTGATTCGGGCCACCTCGAGCGGTGTAATACCCTATGTCCAGGGGGCGGATTATCTCGATGATAATATTACAAAGGCGGGATCCTTTCTTCGCGGGAGGATCCGGAATACGGGCGAGTGGAGGTGTGACATCCCGAATTTTAGAACAAGTTTAAAAATGCGTAATTCAAAATTTTTCTAACTTTCACTCTAACTATTTTCTTTTCGCTTCTCACCTTTTCTTTTCTTTCCTATTTCAAAAGGCAAAAACCTCACTAAATTTAAAACTTAGCTACATTGAAAATTTCTAAAATATTAAAATTGAATGTGTGTCAAGTACTTGACCCCCTTTTTGTTTTCCTTTTTCTTTCTGTTTATTTTTCTTGTGTTCTTTTGAATTTCAAACTTATTTCACTTCTTTAAATCCTAAATCCAACCATTTCCCTTGAAATTTTGGATCCATTTAACTCCTGTGAATCTATTACTTTTGAATTTCAAACCCATTCAAATTCCTTGAACTCAATCCTTCTGAACTCCAATCCTAACGAACTCCTTGAATTCCAAACCATGCCAATTCTTTTGATCTGTTTGACCTCGTCCGAATTAATTTACTCCTTTCAGATAGCCATTTATCTCCCGAATTTTATAGAATAAAATATATTCAGAATTTGAGGATAATCCTAAAACAAAAGTTGTTCCTCCTGAAAAGTTCTTCAACCCTGCAAAATTTCACATTTATCAGAGCTCGGCAAGTTGACCTTTTGAAGGAAAAACAGAGGCTGCTGCTGAAATTAAGAAAAAAATCTGAAAATGGAAAAATCCGGCGGGCCCACTCGCCAGCGACCTTCTCCCTTTCCTCTGTCTTCTTCCTCGCGCTGCTTAGCCAGCACATCGGCGCGAGCAGTGCCACACGCCACGCAGGTGATTTTCGCCGCTGCCGCGTGCGTGGACACGCGCCGCCTGCGTGCCATGAAGTCGGCCCGTGATTTAGCCCCTTCCACCTCGAGCCGCCTCCGCCTCACCGGTGCCCTGACGTCGTGAAGTCGGTCGTCACCGCAATTCGTGTTCTCCGGCGAGCTGCTCCCCATCCGGCGTCGCGTACACCCCCACCACGGCCTCATCTTCCTCTGAGGCCGGCCAATTTGGGCGAAATTCGCTTGGAGCCTAGCCCCAGCCGTGCACCACCGAGGCGCGCCGCCCTTGACATTGCCGGCCCAGAGCAGCACCTTCCCGACTCCTTTGAACCCTTGATGAGCTCCACCGCGCAGCCCTCTAGCTCCTACGCCGGAGTCCCATGGCCGCTCGGCGTCCCTGCAGCCTAGCGCCGCGGGCCCCCTGCCGTGCCGCCCCCCCCTCTCTGTCACCGGCATTTTGCGTCGCCTCCCCGTCCCCATCACGTCCGCGAGCAGGTCCACCGCAACGTCATCTAGCTCCTCCGCTGAAGCCCCAGCCCCTTCGGCCGGTCAGGTCCACGGCGAGGCCGTGGATAGGCCCTGATCGGTGACCTCAAGACAAGGACGGGGGCCCCAAATCAATTAGGGGAGAAATGGGGGACTTCCTGGTAATGTTCATTTTACAGAGAAGCCCCTCAAATTTGCGCATAAAGTATTAGATTTAGCAATTCTTACACAAACCCCCATGATCTTCGTTCTTATTACAAATTAGGTCTACCCATGTTTACATATAAGGCCTTAGGTCCAACACATCTACACATGAACCCCGAACTTTCCCGTGTCCACGAAAACCCCGAACTTTCCGTGAACCCCGAACTCTCCCGTGAACTCCGAACATTCCCGTGAACCCCGAACTTTCCCGTGTCCACAGAAACCCCGAACTTTCCGTGAACCCCGAACTTTCCCCCGTGAACCCCGAACTTTCCCGTGAACCCTGAACTTTCTCGTGTCCACGGAAACCCCGAACTTTCCGTGAACCCCGAACTCTCCCGTGAACCCCGAACTTTCCCGTGAACCCCGAACTTTCCGTGAACCCCGAACTTTCCCGTGAACCTCGAACTTTCCCCGTGAACCCTGAACTTTCTGTGAACCCCGAACTTTCTGGTGTCCACGGAAACCCCGAACTTTCCGTGAACCCCGAACTCTCCCGTGAACCCCGAACTTTACTGTGAACCCCGAACCTTCCCGTGAACCCCGAACTTTCCCGTGAACCCCGAACTTTCCGTGAACCCCGAACTTTCCCGTATCCACGAATCCCTCCACAAAACACCAAACTTCCACTCTCACGTGTCCACGAATCTCCAAACTTCCACAAAACCCCGAACTTTCACTTTCACGTGTCCACGGACACGTCACAGTTCACGTGTCCACGGACACGGTCACAGTCCACATGTCCACAGACACGATCACAGCTCACATGTTCACGTGTCCACGAACACGTCACAGAACTCTGTGTCCACGGAGAAATCCTCGATTCTGGGCACCCGTGAGTCCAGAGGCCGTGGACACATGCCGAGCCAAGTGTCCACACAGCCTTTACCAGTTTTCGGTCACAGACCAGCTGGCAACACCACCATGAAGCGTCCCCTGTTTCACGCCTGCACACACACACACTCGACCACTGTGGACATATGTCGGGTAGCGTGTCCACGGGGGAGATTTCCTATATTCCATCGTGAATACCTTGTTCGCCTCACCATCGCTACACCTTAACTAAGTTTTCAGTGATCTTGGTGCCATTGGAACCATTATCTCAAGCTCCATCACATCGATTCATCCAAACCTCAGCCAATCTCCGGTCTTGCCGATTCGCTCCTATAGTAAGTTCTTCGCTGAGTTTAATCGTGTTCCTTCTTTTGTTTTATCGTTGTTAGTGCAAGTCTTTAACTTTGATGCATTCTCAGCGTAGAATTATACTAGCTAAAGCACGCCACAGCATAGCATAACCTCATTATTTAGCACACTTTAGTATGCATACCCATGTTAGCACTAAGGAATCTAGTCTAAGGTTAGAATCATATGATTAATAGTTAAATACAAATAGCTAAATATTAGAAAGTAAGTGATTACTTAGATGGTAGCCTATAAGCATTCTGTCTTGCATTCACCCACACATGTACCACTTGCTAGTTTTAAAAGTTTAACTATATACATTAAACTAGGTAATTGATCATTAATTACCTAAAGTAAAACACTCAGGTGGGTACAAACTAGATAGTTAATGATGGTAGTATGCCCATCACCGCACCATGCATGACTTGCCCTAAGTTTTCCTCGCGGTGTTATCTGGTTCTTAGTTGGAGTTCTTTGAATTTTATCGCTCCTTCTTGAGTTGTGTTTCTTTCGTAGTAGTTTTATTAGGCTTTTCCTTCGCGTAGATAACGCTGAGTGTAAGGAAGAGTCAAGCCTCAAGAGGGACCAGATGGTCTACGTATGAAGAGAAGCTCGTAGATTGGGCGCGAAGCTAGAGATTGAAGATTGAGATCTTGAAAAAGAAGCCTTCAACCTCAAGCTTGAAGATTAAGAAATTTGCAGGCAAGCTCTAATCTCATATTGGAACTTATATTTTGATAATGCTCCTATAGTGCCTATTTATTCTGCTATGCATGATATTTTGGTTTGAAACATTGTGTTAGTAATAATCCTACTTGTTCCTAGGTATTTAAATTTATGTCAGTAACTTGCTGTATAGATATAAATACCTTTCTTAAAAACCATTAACGAAGTGTCCTTGACAGCCATAGGGATTCCGTTCCCAGATAGTTTTATGGAATTGATACTACCTTTTACTAGACCTGCTTAGGACCCCATCTACGGTGCTCCGCACCGCCACACCATATACCATAAATTTGCAAAATGAGTTGAAAGAGTTTGGTGGTGTGAGTATAAATAAAAGGGGGCGGTATTAGAACAACTGGTGCTAGGTGAAAAGGGGATGTTACTGGCCGTGGGGTGGGGCTCACCTGAGGTGATGGTGATAGGTGTGTAGGCTTCGCTGTGGTCCACCTGCCGTGGACGAGACCGCCACCCCTGCCATATAGGGACCGGTTTGTTAGCCCTCGACTTAGTAATTCTCGTGCAACCACAGAACCTGTACATTTTGGGCAGGACTTATTCCCTCTACGTATTCTTTCCACATCGAACCACTGGGGGGTCGGTAGTGAAGACACAAGGGAACAGGAGAAGGGCATGAGATAACTCGTTGCCTGGCCTTCGACGGTAATTGCCCGCGTCACTGGAGCGTAAGCCCGCGGATATAGCCCCTGGTTTGGTAATACTCGGGGATTGAAGGGGACCAGAAAAAGGCGTGAATGTAGTGGATATTCACGACCCGGCTCCGAGAATGTACCGACGCGTCATCGACGGCCTAGAAAACCCCTAGGGATGGCCCCTGTTTGCACCTTGCGTGGAATCTGTGGAAAACTGTGTAGATGTGAGATAAGTGTTATGCAACTATAATGATCAGGAGTAGCATAACCTGTGGGTACAGTGTATAACCTCTGCAGAGTTAAAAATCCTTTCGGATAGGCCGTTATTACGGTATTGACATGCTACTGTTCAGGCGCCCTACGATTAGATTTTCTATACTGCCTTGAAGTGTGAGTGGGTGTAGCCACCCATGCTTTGGAAAGTGTCTGGAGGGGATAGTGGAGGCCCTTCCAGTTAAAAATTAGGGAACTGGCGGGAACGGTTTGTACTCCCCCAGGTCCAACTTATTAATATATAGATAATAAATGCTTTCACTCTCTTTTGAAATCTTCTGTAGTGAACCTTGCATAAAACTGGCTTTTTGCAACATGGACCTTGCTGCCTCATCATTGCTACAACCAATGTGCATCTGTATTTATACCTTTGCTTAGTGTTGGAGCTTGCTGCGTACCTTATGTACTCACCTGCCTGCATTTGTGGTTTTAAGTAGTGAGGATCGCATAGATATTGTACTGGTTTCGTTCTGCTTCCCAAGTCTGCTTGTGGATTTGGACCCTGGTGTTCGCTGCCTGCTCTGCTTTTAGTTGGTCAACCGGTGTAGGATCGTAGAGATCCTTATGGTGTGGCCACTAAAAGTCCTGTCTCAGGTTAGTTTTTCCTTTCGAAGTATGCTTTCGATATACATTCTGTTGTGTTGTGCGTATCAGCTACTGATCCAGGGACTGATACGTGTATCACAGTGCAGCTCGAAAACGGGGTGCGCTACAGGGGGTGCTTGCTCGGAAGGATGCAAGGACCCTGGGCTCTAATAGAGCTCGTGGTTTTGTCTTTCGTGTGTTTGTGGCTGTATTCTGTGTTCGTGCCCGTGTTCTGTTCGTGGTGATGTTGGGTGCTTGTTCGTTCTCCGGGCCTCCCTTTATATAGGAGGGGGCCCTGGGGTTACAAGTGGTGGGTCCTACACGATCCTACCGTCTCGTCGACAGGTGGGCCCTTTCATCGTTGTCGCCATTATTTCGCTTCGTCCAGGCGTGATTGTGACCCGTCGCGTCGTGCGCAGCGGCGGGTACTGTGATGCTCGTCCGGTGCCACTGTGCGGCTACAGTGCTGTCATGTCTTGTCCGGCAGCCATCGCAGCTTTCTGCTGGAATATCGCCGTGGTGAATCTCGTCCCGTCCCGTCAGGACGGATGACAGTTGGCCATCAGAGTAAATGTACCATAACGCGGTACCTACCCTCCAGGGGTCGCTCCCCGAGGGTACGTGACCCCGACATGATCGCGTGCCCGCGCGGCTAAGGCGTGACCGCCGTAGATCACCGTTGGGGGGTCCGAACCCGTGATCGCCTGACCCCCGACCTTACGCGTATGTGTGCGGTCTGTTAGGTACCTAGGGTACGTGACCCCGACATATTTATTACAGAAGACGTGTTATGGTGCTTAGGTACTATCTCCTCCTCTTAATTAATCTCAACTATTGATTTTTAAAAATTGGTACCAGATAGTTTTATTACTCGTCTCACTATTTCGATAACTTTGACTAGCTATCTCTTTGTTTTTAATCATCAGTTATGTTCAAATGGACAGATATAGTTAACTCAGAGCATTGTAACATTCTCTTATAACAATATTACTTACTTAAACAATGTTTTGGTCAAACATTGAGAATATAAATTACAAATTAGTTTTAACTTGTCAAGTTTTGGAATATAAAAATTATATAATTAGATTTGTCTTAAAAAGTACTTTCATAAAAGTTCAAATATATTTTTTTAGTAAATATTTTTATAAAAAATAGAAGTCAAGTCATTGTCTAAAACGACCTTCTTCGTGGACTGGAGGGAGTAATGAATAATTGCAATAGCAATACTCCTTTATATTAAAAAAGTTAAAAATATATTATTTTCAAAATAAGGCGCCCTTTGGAACGTAGGAATTTCATAAGAATCTCACAGAAATTTTATAGGAACCAGTTTAATTCAAAGGAAAAATGCAGGAAAGAGAAAAATTCCCGCATTCCAAAGGAGGCCTAAATGTATAACACAGTGATATCTCAATAATACACATCCTTGTACAGAAGACTAGAAGAAACAGAGACACACACAATAGTCCTGTCCCTTTTACTTTTTGTGCTAATTGGCTAATGGATATGAGGAATAGATTTGGGATTGGGAAATGAAAGCAGTTGATCTCACAGGAAAACTTAAGATGGTAAGTTTAATTTCGCAAAAAAAAGGAATAATTAAAATAAATTTTGCAATAAAAAAGACTTTATAGAGTGGTGTGCCTATGCATAAAAGGCTAAAACACACGTTCGCACCCGTCAGCTTCTCTACCAGCAGGCACGCTGATAACTCTTGGATAGAATTCCTTCCGTGACCTTTAAAAAAGTTACCACTTCTTTTCTTGGCCCTTTTTCATTTGAACTTACCTTTGTGGGGCAGAAATCTATATTTGCTTCCTTTTTTGACATTTCTGTCAGTTAAAGCCCCAAACGGTGTTAAGTGAGTGGGTCAATAGACAATTTTACCCCTCATATAAATGAACCACTATACCTCCGCATTTGTGTTAATATGAGTATAAACTATTTTAAAAATATATTTTTATTAAAATGGAAATTACAACTAGAATTTTGGTTTAAATATAGTTTACACTAAGATTGACATAATTGCTAATGAAAATTATATTGGTTTATTAACATGATTGGTAAAATGGTCATTACATCCTTCACTTAACACGTTAGGGGCTTAATCTGACATAATGGTCAAGAAAGGAACCAAATATAGATTTCTATCCTCAAAGGGAAGTTCAAATGAAAAAGGATCAAGGAAGGAAGTAGTGACTTTTTTAGGCCAAGAAAGGAATTTTCTCAAATTGAACTCTATTAAAAAATTGATATCATGGGTTAGGCTAAATTTAAATTAATTGATGATAATAAGTTTTAGAAAGGAGGGAGTACATGAGATAAAGGATACTTGAAAACATGATTCTTTTCTGATGAATAGGATATCTGGCATATGTTTGTATGAATCGATATTGTGACTGTATATTGAGTTATTCTAGCATATTAGTCCTTTTCTAACAAAAGTACTGGATTATTCAAACAGTACATAATTATTGTTCCCTGTGTGTTGGATAGCAATGTTGCTGTCTTGAATCAACAACATTATATGCATGGTTGATATCAGCTGAGACATCTATGAGGTGTGGATCATGCCAACTTGGCTTCTACAACAGCTTTTGATACTTAAGTGTACACTAGAAAAAAAATGTGTATGAAAGATAGGTGCATACATCCAAAATTGAGCTGAGGCCCTCACATTGTTAATTGAAAAAAAAATCGGGTTAAAATGCTGATGCTGATCGGTAAAACCACAAAGGACTCCTTTGGAAGTTGGAACACATAATGTTCACAAATATTATACATTAATTTTACAGCAATTAGTTCAATTTTACAGGAAAAACGCAAGAAAAAGTGTGAGTTCTAGCCTCACGACAACCACCATGATGATAAAATCTAACATCCGCGCAAGTAATTGGACGATTTTGCTCAAAATTTTTTTGGCATTATTCTAACAAATGCTCTTAATCGAGTACCAAATGAGATACTCCATTTAAAAATAAATGTCTTTTTAACTTTTAGACATCATATTTGACTTGTCTTATATACAAATTATTTATAAAATTATTGTTTATTTATTGTGAATTTTTTAACATTAGATATTCTTTAAACACGACATGAGTTGTTTAGTTCTACATACTTGCAGCTGGACACAGTTTACGCAAGGAGCACCTCGTTGATGAGCCTATCCACGTTGCGCATGGACCTGCCCCCAGGACGTGCCGCGGCCACGGCGTTCTCCTTGAGCTCGGCCACGCGCCGCCGCATCTCATGCCCTTTCTTCCCCTCCATGGCCTCCCGTATCATTGCGGCAACGTCGTCCCGCCGCACCTCGTCGGGGATTTCCATCCCGATGCCCCACTCGGTAAGCTTGTACCGGCAGTTAGTCTGCTGCTCCGCGAAGAATGGCCAGCACACCATCGGCACGCCGCCGCAGATGCTCTCCAGCGTGGAGTTCCACCCGGAGTGCGTCAGGAACACGCCCACGGCCTCGTGCGCCAGCACTGCCTCCTGCGGGCACCACGTCGACAGCATGCTCCGTCCCTCCGTCGCGACCAAGAACTCCGGTGGCAGCCCGGCGGAGTCGGCGCCTTTGACGAGGTCCGGGCGCACGTTCCAGAGGAACTCGTAGCCGGTGTTGGCCAGGCCCCACGCGAACTCGGCCAGCTGCTCGCTTGTCATCACCGTGATGCTCCCGAAGTTGACGTACACGACAGAGCGCGGCGCACGGCCATCCAGCCACCGGAGCGGCGCGTGCTGCTCCTTCCACAGGTTGGACGCGATGCCAGCGACGGGGCTGTCGGCGGGAACGTTGTTCCGCACCGTGAGCGGGAGCGGGCCAACTGTGTAGATAGGCAGCCGCAGGAGCTCCTGCATGGCCGGGAGCAGCGGCGCGTCGAGCTCGTCGAAGGTGTTGACGACCACAGCCGACGCCTGCGACATGCCGGCGATCTCGTGGATGAAAAAGTTGAGCATGATGTCATCCGGGTCTGTTGTTCGCACGAAGCTGGGGAAGTCGCGGAGGCGCAGTCCGTCCCTTGGACCGGCTGGGACCCAGTCGATGACGGTGGCGTCAAGGTGCCCGTCGGTGAGGTGTGCCTCGTCCCTGAGCGGGACGAGGCCACGTTCGACGAGGTGGCGGTAGTGGTAGTACCCGAGGAAGCCGCAGACGCTGGCGGTCCATACCGTGAGGCAGGGGAGGCCGAGGTCGCACGCGGCGCGGAGAGCAAAGGTCATAATGCTGTCTGCGACGACGCACGTGACCGGCGGGGTATCGCCACCCTCGGCGTCGAGCCTGGGGATGAGCTCCTTGAGCCGGGGCAGGCAGGTGGTCATGGTGGAGCGGCAGAGCGCCGGGACGTCCTGAGTGGCGTCCGCGTCGCTGCGCGGGAGGCCGTCGTCTATGGCGGCAAACCGAAACCTTGGCACGCCGTCGAGCGCCCCAGGCCCCCGCGCGCGCAGGTGGCGCCGGTGGTTGAACTCGTTGTTGACGAAGGTGATGTGGAAGCCCCGTGCGTGGAGGAGCTTGGCTAGCTGCAGCATCGGCGTGACGTGGCCCTGCGCCGGGTACGGCACTATCACAGCGTGCGGTGGACGCGGGCTCTCCGCCGGCGGCAGCGACCCCATGGCTACACCAAGCTAGCTCGTGGTGGCTGCTACTAGCTGCTTAATCGCTCGCTCGAACTGCGTCACCTAATCGCCTTAAGCTCTCCCTAACCTCAGGCTGTGGCGCCATTATATATCGGGTCCCGTGTGTCGCCGTGGTCGCAAACGGTTGGTGGTAAGGATCTCCGAGGATTGCGCGGTGCTTGCTTAGTGGGACTGGACCACAAGTATCATGGCAGGTCACCCTCAAGGAGGCGGATTCGTATTCTCTGCCTTTTTTTTATAGCAAATTTTACCATACTTAGATTCTAACTATTTAATACAGACTCAACATTGAGTAATGACTGCATAATTTATAATTTTGCTTTTTAAATAAATTAATATAATTTAGATAAAAAATTATTTTAAATCATAGAATATTGATTATGTAATGAATAGATAAAATTAAATACGGTAAAGTTTGCCATAGAAGAGCAAAGACAGAACATATGAATCCCAAAGAGCGGGGTACGGCGGCCGTGATGCCCCCTCGCTGCTGCGTGGGGCTGGGCGTTCGTGTCAGCGACCCAATGGCAGGATGCAGTACCACAGTGGATCCGGCTCATTTAAAGAGTATGTACGTACGACATATAATTCTGTTGAGATTTGTTTCACCGTTTAGGTGAAAGATGATCATTATTTTATATGTAAGCAAATGTGATTAATAAACACAAGGTACTGTTCTCACTGACAGATTGGTGTGTATTAACATGTAAAACTTAGCCTCAACTGTGTTATGGTACAATAAAGTTATCCACGTCCCCTGCATGACATACTGTTTCTTGAATTTGAGATCGCTAAATGTATAATACTGTAGCACATGCTATATATAGTAACATGAGATTGTGTGCTACAGTATGCTTAATTAACACGTTAGCATAAACTACCTTACATAGACATTGTGGTAAAATTAATGTTCATGATTCCTGTATCAATAGACCTGAATGATTTTAGATTGAATTTACGCTTCAAATTCAGGGGACGTGGATCCGTCACTAACCTCTTGGGCATGATCTGACCTTAGACACATAATTCCATCTACGGCGCATGGTCTGTAGACTCCGGAGATATTTCCAGTGGCTTGTGCGGAGAAATAGTCCCGATGGTGCTCTCCAGAGTCAATGTTTAGTCCATGCATCCGTGGAGCGCTGGATATTTGCTATATAATTGATTGATTCTTGGACGGTTCCATGCGAGGAGCAGATGACTGAGTTTCGTCCGTTCGTGGTTGTCGTCGTCTGTGTCCTGTATGTGGCCATGGTCGATGCTATCTGGTGGATCTGGGATTCAGCAGCCAGATATTCCCAAAAATTTATTTGGCTACAATAATGTACTGTCTAAATTTATCAATTTTAATCACGAGTTACACTCCCTCCATTCTTAAATTATGTGGCGGCTGACTTCAAATCTCAACTTTGACCATTTGTCTATTCAAAAAATTGTGATAAATTTTTTATATTTTGTTATAATTTGCTTTCACTATTTAAAAAATACCCTTCAATGTCGAGTCATAAAGTTCTGCAGGATCGATTAAATTGTACGATACTCTTTATACGACACTGCTGTAAACCGAAGAAATCGATACTGAATCAAATTATCAGTGTCGGTCAAATGACATTATCTGACCGACACTGATAGCAGTGTCTTCGGTGTTAGTCAAGATGACGCCAGTGAAACCGACACTAGCAATAATAACAACAGTGTCGGTCAGCATGATATCATCTGACCGACACTATTAACAACAACAGCAATGTCGAACAGCATGATATCATCGAACCAACAGAAGTAACTACAACAACAGTGTCGGACGGCATGATATCATCTGAGCGACACTGCTATTAGTTACACCAGTGTCACTTTTTTGACGTCATATGACTGACACTGATTTACATTAACATCAGTGTCGTTTATTGTGAAGTCATGGAACTGACACTACTATTTTCACTGTGATTTCGGTTGTGTTGACATCATGCAACCGACTTTTGCCGACATTGTTTTCAGGACTCTCATGTCATATATTATAACGTCACATGGCCGACACTACTCGCTGGATTAGAGGTATCGGTTACTGTGACGTCACAAAACCAACACTTCCATGTACTTAAATAAGAGCCACCTAAATAATACAAATCAAATGCAAAATAATAGATTAATAAAATATATTGACAGAGACAATGTATTCATAAAGTGAATGTTTAGGGTCACATATGTACACAGGTTCATCCACTGCAGCAGCTTAATTTACACATATACATGAATATGCATACTTCACATAAAACTAACAACTAAAATTTTATTTGCTCGGTCAACTCCGGTCTTGTTCATTAATTCTCTTTTGCCCAGCCTCAAAGTTTTGCCGAATTAATTTAGAATTGTAATATTTCTCGCACCAATTAGAAAGTTCTTCATGTCTTGCCATATCATCTTCTAGGTCATAATATTTACCCATTAAATGAATAAACTAATGCATCATAAAGCGAATCATCCGAGACACAATGTCATATAGTGTGGCTTCATGAAATTGGCTTCCTCGTACTTGCACCTGCTTGTCTGGCTGTTAATATTAAAAATATAATTAGTAATTACTAAAATGCAAATATTAATACAGTGTAAAAATGCATATAACAATATTACTAAAACTGCAAGTACTTACATTTTTCCATACATAATCTTCTTTGGGCAATGTCATGTATTTTCCAGAGCCAGCTTCTATGTATTTGCGCACATAGTAACCATAATACACACTGCTAGAGCCTGTTTTTTTACATCAAAGAGATTTATTTCATCAGTACTTAAGCCTAGCCTTAAGTTTTTTGGACCTTTGACAAATTCAAGATGGTTAATGTCAAAGGTTTTTCATTCTCGTCCTTTTTGCGCCCATCAGAGGCCGCATGTCAGATCATAAGTTCAGCATCTCTAGAATTGAAGAATAGTCGCTTCAATCGATCTATTACTGGCATGTACCACATCACAAGTGCTGAAACTTTTCTTTTGTCGCCATCTTAGTCATCCAGACTGCTACTAATGCTTTTCTTCATCTTCCTCTCTTTCTTTTCTTTTTGCTGATCCACAGAACTTGAATCATCACTTTGATCATTTCTTTTGTACCAACTGGCATTGTACACTTGATATCTTACATTGTTTGCGTACTCTTTGCAGTACAATATGCAATGGTTGAGACAAGCGTGTATTTTTTGTATGCTCAGTGTCAATGGTGGCAACAATTTCTTTGCAAGATACGTTGTAGTTGGCAAATTGTTTGATTTTGATAATAATTTGGCTAAGAGCTCTAGGAATTTATTGAAGCTGGTGTCTGACCACCCATACTTGGTCTTTAGTGTGAGATCAAACATTGTTTGCAATATCATGCATTTCTTATCACACTCGTTTGATTCAGCGTATAGAACGTCTTTCGAAGCCTTCTCCAAAATCTGTAAGTTATCGAACCCTCTCGTTTTGTTCTCCAGTATTTCCTCACGTCCAATGTGGCGCAACAGTTCTTCGACATCAAAACCTTCAATATTGTGACTTTCATGAAACACATCAGAATCATTGTTGTTTCTTTCAGCCTTCAGTTCTGTATTGTTTTCTTCTGACATTGCCTCTTCGAAATTGCCTTCACCTCTTATCCTCTCTTTGTTGTATCCAATCCCAACTTTTTATTCTCCACTGCTTGGTGTATTCTCTTGTGTCTCCATGTTTCGTCCATATTGAGTAGTTTTTAATGAAACCATTTTCTAATAAGTGCTCACGGATTGTTTCAGTCATGTCAAATATTACAACATTCTTACACTTCTTATATGAACACTATAATCTATTTGTTTTTATATGTACATTTCTGGTCTTAGCGGCTTCGACAAATGAAGTGATATTTTTGAAATATAGAAATAGATTTTTGCCAGCGCCATTGTACATCCAAGATCTATCCTCCATCTTCACAAATCACTAATAAAAAAAAAGAAAGAGAGAAAAAATATAATATAGAGGATATAAAATTAACTAGATATACAATTAATTTTTCATTCTCTCCTACCCTCACCTGCACTATAGTGTAGGTCTTATTATATATGTAAACTACATATCTAGCTAATTAAGTATGTATTAATACTCTTAGAGGTCTACAAAATTAGTTGGGATATATAAAATCCGCTCTAAATCTACGCCTGCACATGTTAAGTTTACTTCAAACTTCTCTCACGATATCCTATCCTAAACCTGCATTAAAATCACAAGACTATAAAACTTACAAAGATGACATGGATTTACCTCCTATAGCAATATCCTTTGATTAAAAACAGAATCAAAACCGTCTTCCCTTGTATTCCAAATTTCCTGACCACCGTACGGACACAATCTCCAAAATAGAATCGAACAGAGTACCCTGACGAGAGGAAGGGCACGAGTATTTATACACGAACTACTAGTGTCGAACATATTGAAATCATCATAAACAATACAACACAGGCGATAGCAGTGTCATTTAACCTACGACACCAAAAACCGACACTGTTAAAAGATACTAGTTTCGGTTTTTTAACATCAGATCGACAGACACTGATATGTGCATTATCAATGTCGATTTTTTGTTAGATCACATTTGTCTGACACTGTAGTGTTTCTTTCTAGTGTCCGATCTAGATGGAGTAAGCAATGGCTGACACTGATGTCATGTTCTCTACTATCGGTTGCTTGTGATGTTTACTGATACCGATACTATTAAATAATATCAGTAGTTAGTGTCGTTTTGTAGGATGATGTCAATTGCGTCCTATACTGTAGGGGTCACAATAGTATTGGGTCGTAATGTTGAGGGGCCATCGGAACTTATTAGTGTCGGCTGTTATGTTTGGTCGATATTGTTATAATTTTTTTAGTGACACTGTAGGCTCATTTTGTAGTAGTGTTTATCATCAAATGTATTTAAAACACGGTTTAAAATTTTATATTTTTGAACTAATTTTTTGAATAAGACGAATGGTCAAAGTTGAGATTATTTTAAAAACGGAGGGAGCACGTGTTATACTTAAATATGGGTTCGCCGGTCGATCCATTTGCATCCTTAGCCACCATCAACTTAAAGTTTTACTAGTATAGTAGATCGATTGTGGGCATTCGTAGAAATAATGGCTGGTGCGCCCACAGCGTGCCCGCACAAATGTAATTTAATCATTTTTTCCAAGAAAACTAAACATTTGTTTTTTCAAGGCCAAAGAATAAACCTGGCCTCCCATCAGTGGGCTTCGTTTATGCGGTGCCACTGGACAAAGAAAGGGGAAACTCGTGCCAAATGGGAGCGCAGATGATGCAGGTCCAGCTAAGAACAAAGGAGGAACAAGCAGGAAAATATTCCCGGCATCCGTGACACAGATGCGGCTAGCTGTGCGAACAGAATGCGGATTGTGTCCACTAGGGGTGAAAATTATTCACCATTAGATTACCCTTCAAACCACAGTTTAAAAAATAAACTATTTTTAAAAAAATGATGAAGATTTTGAAAACTTAGTTTATTTTTTAAACAAAACGGTTTTGAGATTAACTATAGGTGCACATATTTACACTCCTAATTATGTTGACGATGATTTCATATCGGACGCCATTAATCGCGCAGCTCCACGTATGCATTAGGATCAGATGGACAAGTCCGAGATTCCGCTGTCGTCTTCGATGGTGAAGCTGGAAGCTGTAGAATTGGAAGTGCCTACCGGAGGCCTTGATGGAAATTGCTGACGATTAGCGCGCAAAAGTCTAGAGAGGCTGCCCTTCACTGTCGTAGTCGATCTGATTGGTGCCCTCCACCGCCGCCACTGTTGAGAAGGCCAGGAGCTGCCGCATTGCACCTGTGCCTGGTTATTCACCTCCATAACCGTGCCCTTCTTTGTGACACTTCGTGTTTCAAAATAGAGAAGACTAATTTGTTCATGTTCGAAATCCTAGAATTCAAACTCAAAGTTTAAGTATAAATTTAAAAATGCGAGTTCAAAATTTTATTTTCAAAAGAAACATTGTGAAACCAAATTTCTCTTTGGAAAACCCTTATAACAACTTGAATTTTACAGGTTTTCGTAAAAGCTTTATATGAGGTTTAATGGTCTCAAATAAATTATTTTGACTCAAAAGCTTGCCTCTCTTTAGAATTCAATAGAATTTTATTTATTTTGATTTTGAAGTTGATCCCAAAATAAAAGTTGTTTCTTTTCAAAAAATTTACCATTCCACCAAATTTCAAAATTTTTAGAGCTCGGAAAGTATGCATTTCGCATTAAAAACAGAGAGCAGTTCTGAAAATCGGAGAAATTCAGAAAAATAAAAAGGAGAGTGGGCCCCGCCTGTCAGCCTCACTGCTTCCTCTCCTCCTACCTCCGGCTGCCAGTGCAGCCGTACAGCTGCCGAGTACAGCGTGCCTCCCTCGCGCATGGACGCCACGCTCTCCTCGACGTGTCCCGCTCACTTCATTCCACGAATTAGTACTCCGTCCAGCCTTCACTCTCTCTCCCTCTCTCGGTCATACTCGCGTCTCACCGGCCTAAACATCGTCGCCTGTGAGGAACGGCGCAGCCGAGCGATCTCCAGCCCGTTTTCCCTTGCCGATCCAGTGCGCCGTGGGGTGCCTGAGATCTCAAGCCTCTTGGCTCGCGTTCTACTCCAAACGATCGAGCTAATTCGAGCTTTTCCCTAACCTCACGATTTCGGACCGACCGCCACGTGTTCCTCGAATCCGTGAGCTCCGGTGAGCGAGTTTCCTTCCTGTCCCCATCCATGGTTCTTGTGCTCCTTTGCGCACCTCCTAGGCTCGTTGAAGGACTGAATCCATGCGTATTGGACAGGTATTTTTGGAACCAAGTGCGCCGACCATCGGACCTCCGAGGTGCTTCACGTTGCCGACCCCCTTCCGCACCTCCTCGTCGATGAGATCCTCCACAACGGCCTTGTGCTCACCCTTGTGAACGTGTAGAAACTGTCGGCGCGTCCTTTCTTCCACCACGCCACCTGTACAATGTCACCGGAGTTCCTTCAACGGCCGCCGCTTGTCGCCAAGCTGCTCCGGTGAGCGCGCCGCTTGTAGACCTCGGGGCCGGGTTCCCTACTCGTGCAAGTGGGCTCCATGCTCCCGTTCGGCCGTTTAACCACCGGGAACGCGGGCTCCGGCGAGCCGCCACCGGTCACCAGCGGGCACGCCATGACCGCGCCTGGTGCTGGCTGTTTTGGCCGCCCAGCGCGTCGCGCGCCTGGGCCTAGGCGCGTCCCACCCGCGCAAGCCGTTGGTGGTCGCCCTTGTTGGGCCGACTCTTCGTGGCCCAGCTGGCCAGGCAGGCCAGGCCGAAGCGGCC
>BCLH01001333.1:30876-44864 GCA_001602315.1 Zoysia pacifica
CTAGCTGGGTGGGCTGAATCTCAGGGTGGGCCACGGCTCACCCGCTAGCTCCGCCACTGTTCGCTGCCACTTCAGGGCGCGGATCGATGGCGTAGAGGAGTTCTTGCGGCTGCTCGCGCGGGAGGGAGAGGCGGCGGCGCTTGAGAGAGTTTTTTTTTTTTTTTAAACAGCGGTTGAGAGAGTTGAGAGCTGTGGCCGGTGGCGGACTGGCGGTGGAGGCTGGAGGACGATGCTGCGTGAAGGGTTCTGGTTGTTGGGTGGTTAGTGGGCTGGGCCTCCTTTCATTTTGCTTTTTTTTCTATTTTTTATTTCCTTTTCTATACTGTTGTTATTGATAATTATTTATAGGAATTTAAAAGGTATTATATGTACCCGGAGTATCTGATTTTTTCACAGTCGTTGTGCCCACACATCGATGTACCGTATCACTGTATCCGTACCGCTGTATCAGAAAAACGAAGGGGGTAGGGATTTACATCCTGCAAAATCAGGTCTTGGAGGAAGCTTTACCCTATTCTAAGCATCAAATATTTAGAGCGCCTTCTGCCTTATTAAGTTTGGATCACTCCAAATCTTTGAATAATGATTAGATCCATTTGGAATGCTGGATTTTTTTTCTATTCTTACATTTTTTTTCATATGAAATTTAATTAATTTCTATAAAATTTTTGTAAAATTTCTATGTTCCAAACGGAATCTTGCCTCTTTGAAACACGAGAATTTTTTTATTTTATATATTTTTTTTGTGAAATTAAATTAATTTCTGTGAAATTTATGTGTAGATTGATATTGATGTGGCATACCACATATGTAAGCCACGTCGGATCAAAATTGAAGCTGAACCTCTGATCAAAGTACAGAGACTAAATTGGAGGTCGATTCTTTATTAGCTATAAAAAAAAACTTTTGATTCTTTATTAGCTACTTAAAAATTTTGAATTTCTTTATCAATCACTAATATTAACTTTCTTTTCTTATTCGTTACTCTTATACATTTAGAAGTTTAAAAAAAGCTTGTTTGCCTCTCAATCATTTTTTTACTAAGTATTACCTATTTTAGTTAATGTTACGAGAATCAATTTAATCTCACAAATTTACATTATAGCCCATAAACTTAAAAGAAAATAAAATGGTTCAGATTAAATCTTAAATTTTGAATTTGAATTTGAATTGTAAGTAAAAATTTTTTCTTGTGAAATTTTAGATACTCTAAAACTAAACAACATCCACTAAAATGAGTAATGATAAATTTTAGAAAATTTGAAAAAAAGGGTAGAAAGGTCTTTTTCAAGTCTCTAAAGTATAGGAGTGGTGAATAAGGAAAGAAGTTAATATCAGTGGTTGATAAAAAAATCCAAAATTTTTAGTAGTTGATAAGGAACTATAAGTTTTTTGATGGCTAATAAAGAATTTACCTTTTAATTGGATCTTTTGAAAGTTGAAGAATAAAATTGAGCTTTTCATAGTTTAGAGTGAAGTTGAGTATTGTCCCATTATCTTATAACATTTACATTCTAGTAAGTAAAATATCAATTTATGCATCAAGATTTGCACAAATGTGCGGTCCACGTTGGTTTTAGTCTATATTAAAATTTGACATATATTTACATTAATAAATTAATAAAAAAAGGGACCTAAAAGCATGGAGTCTTATAAAAGTAACGTTAAATCCATTGTTTTGTCATAATTTTAAAATGTATGGTAAAATTTATTTTCTTCCAAAGACATGTCTGGCAGGGTTCATTTCAACATTTTCTTTATATTAATAGAGTAATAGGGTAGTCTTATATTAAAATGTACTAGTTTCAATATCCGTGCTAATGCTACGATCTAAGAACAAAAATATTAACTTAAAAAATAATATATTAATATTAAAATTTGAAGTTTCTCATTCTTTATCATTAATATTAATATTAACTCGAATGAATTTGTTTTGTTTTTTAACAACTTTCTTTGTATTCATATATTTGTTCTGGGTAGTTTTATTTTGTTAACTAACTATAGTCTTTGTGAGTTCAAAATTTAGGAGATCTAAAAAAGCTCGTCCCGATAGATTTATAAAAAGTGTTTTTGAAGATATTTTATTCGTAAGATTTGTAAAAAGTAAACTTTTGGTGTATTTTTCTATTTGTACGTAGTCTAACTCATTTCTGTTGCGGGTATTTTACCAGATATGCGTAAAAAAAAGAAAAGTTATGCTTTTTAAGAGTAGAGATGATGTGTGTAAATTTACAAATGTCAAATTTACAAAGCTGAAAGAGCTAAAAAATCTATTACTTTCCAAAATTATCATGCATTAATTTTCAAAACACATTAATTACTTTCTATATTCAAAGATACATTAATTAGCAATTATTAGAAATATTTTACCTCCTATAAATAAAAATTTAATTTATACCTCAAAATTCACGCAAATTAACGATCCACATTTATTTCGTGAGTAATCGATGCTATTGTGTTAGTTTTGTTTGGGTTTCAACCCATATCCCACTCTAATTCAACCAATCACCGTGAACGTTTATCTCCAGGTAGGCCCTCAAATGTCGGAAGTCAACTCGATCTCGAGTTCTCGACGCCGATTCGGAGCTGGCTGCAATAAATCACCAGCGCGCTTATCTAAAGAAGAGGGATGGAAAGACAACGAGAAATCAAAAAACAAGAAACGCGACGCGCCGACGAACAAGAGACGCGAAGGCAATCCAGCGCGAGAGAGACGCGACGCGCTGACGATGGCGCCGCCGCCGCCGCCGCCGTTTTTGCCAGAGGATCTCCTGTTTGAGATCATCGCGCGCACATGCGACATCATGGCCGTCGTCCGCTGCGCCGCCACCTCCAAGCCCCTCCGCCACGCCATCCTCGACCGCCTCGCCGTCGCCCGTGCCGCGGCCAACAGCGGCTTCGACTCCGCCTGCCTCGCGGGCGTCTCCTACAAGGTCCACAGGTTCGGCGACGGCAGCATCAAGGATGGCATCGTGCTAAATACATCCCGGCGCCCCCGGATCGACGACAGCCTCATGGTCTCGTTCGAGCCCGCGTGCAGCTGCGATGGCGTCCTCGTCTTATGGCGGAACAAGATGCCGGAGAGAAGCTGGGACGGGGATATAACTGGATCCGAACGGTCGAGCTACTCGTCTACAACGTCTTCACCAGCGACGTCATCTCCCGTCCTCCTGAGATACAAGTTGGAGACGGCATCTATGGCGGGTTCTACCGACCCGCTTTGCTGACCATGGAAGGTGCCGTCACCGGCCACTCGTTCGAGCTACTTATCCTCGACAGATTGCTACGGATCCAGACTCTCTCTTCACAGGACGGCGAATAGGGAGCTGCCCGCCACGTCCACTCTTGTCCGGTCCTCAGCCATGTCTCATACGAGAAGGTTTGTGGACCCCCCGCGGCCGTGATCAGGAGCACCGTTCACTGGCTCTGCCACTTGAATGCATATAGTCCCCTCAACGTCCCCATGGCTATCCTCGCCGTGCACGCCGACACGGCAGAGGCCACGGCGATCCAGCTGCCGGAAGGCTGTCTTCCAAGTTTGAGGCGTTGGAGCGCGTACGAGAACAACCAGGACAAGGACTGCATCATGCTGATCGGCACCTTGGACGAATCGTCGTCGACAACGAAAAGGACGCTAAGCCTGCTGGTCGCGGACCCTGCGATATCGATGTGGACTCTGGTGACGGGGCGGTGTCACGTACCTGCATCTAAGATAGAAGCAGACTGGCGGGAAGCATACGTTTAACCATGTCAAATGGGCTCTGGTGATTAGCGTGAGCTGTAGTCAGTTGGCATACGTGTTTAGCATTTATAAGTAACTGTTTTGTGGTTATTAATTAACATACTTGTAACAAACTTGATTCTATTTTCACTTTTCTAAGAAAAATAATAGAAACCGTCAGAGCTGCCTTTCTCGATCTGTTTTTAGTGTTCTTGAGTTTTCCCTGATTTGATTGTTTGATCTATTACTTAGTATTACAAATTGATATCAGATTTTACTCGATTCTCGGTGTTCTCTCGTTCTGGCTTCCGCGCTATTCGTTTTGGGGTTGCGCGACTAGTTCGCATGTAAAATTACTAGAATTCGTCTGTTGGTCTTTGATCATGACTCGCATTCTTCATCCGGCAACGCGCCCTGCGTTTGGTGCAGATTCCACTGCTGATGGCACTTCTTCTCAACCTGTTTCATCAGGTGTGCTCACTGGGATCCTCTTCTTTGAAGGGTATGCAGGGCGATGTTCTGGATCTTCGCTGTCGTGTAGTGAATGTGGAGACTCATCTCTCTGGCATGCAGTTGTAACTCACGACATGCTCAAGCTGTTGATGCCGAAGCAGTATTTTGATGCCTCTATTGCTATTGATGCTGATTCTCCTTCAGAGTCACCGTGGAGGTTCATCCTGCAGCACCATTTGGATCTTCTCCTGCGATCCCTGATTCATCACTGGTTGTGGGTAATACTTCTTCTGCTCACACTGATCTTGTGATATCTGATATTGTGTCTCTATTGCATATGCATGATATTGTTGCTGGTCGTTCTTCCTATGACTATGTACCACCACATACTCGTCATGTTGAACAGAGACTTTCTTTGTCTTCTATGAATGAACGTAGTTTTAACCGCAACATTGATTCTGGGTTTAGCATCTTTATCTCTAAACCTAAGTTGAAGTTTCCTGCTTTTAGTGGTAATAACCCTGCTGGATGGACTCGTTTGTTGAAAAATACTTTGAGCTGGCTTCAGTCCCCTCTGACATCTGGGTTTATATGGCCACATTACACTGCACTGGTCAGGCTGAGCACTGGTGATCGGGTTTGCGTGTTTCTCCTCGGTCCATGCGTTGGCAGCAATTTGTATCATTGGTTTGCAACCATTTTGCTGAACATAGCATGTATGATATTGTGAAAATCTTTCACTCTCTCCAGCAAGTGCGGTTGGTAAATGCTTACATTGATAAGTTTGAGGAACTTATGACTAGTATGCAACGCTAGCATCCTGGATTGTTGGAACCCTATTACATTCGGTGTTTCGTTAAAGGTGTCAAGGATCCTATTAAACATCTCCTCAAACCTCATAAGCCTACCACCTTGGGTGAGACATATTGCATTGCTCGAGAATTGGAAAAATTCATGCTCACCAGGAAAGCTCAATACACTCCAAGCTTTTCTGCTGCTAAACCCATGACCCAACCTAACTACAAACCAGCACCTCTGTACTCTTCTCTGCCTGCTAAAGAGACATTACTTGAAAAGCTTCCACCTATTGCTACTAAGCCTAAAGAGTCTGGCACTTGCTGGAAATGCTCTGCCCCTTGGACTCCTAAACACAAGCAAAAGTGCAAGTTTTATCAGTAGTTTGCCCATACTATTTCTATGGACCAAGAGGAACTGTCTTTTGGAGAACATACTATGGACAATGATATTCAGCAACCTAAAATGATTGATTCTTATCTGATGCAGATATCTCAGTCTGCAGTTCATGGCACCAAAACTGTTGCTACCTTTTGCTTACAGGTGCTTTTGGGTGGAAAACGAGCTGTCGCATTGGTTGACAGTGGTAGTACTCACAGCTTCCTGGATGTCTATTTTGCTCAGAAAAGTGGTTGTGCTATCCAACACACTGCACTACAAAAGGTTAAGGTGGCTGGTGGTGGTGAACTACTGTCTGGTGCTACTGCTCCTAGTTGTCCTTATCTTGTCCAGCAGCACAAGTTTATTACTGATTTTCAGTTACTAAAGCTTCACAATCACGATGTCATCTTAGGTTGTGATTGGCTTTATCAGCATAGTCCCATTCATCTTGATCTCAAGCAAAGATTCCTCACCATTACTAAGGATTCTCATCAATTGATGTTTCATGATTGTGCCCAATTTGATGACCTCTCACTGGTTGATGGTGACCACATGCTCAAACTCCTTTCTAAAGGAGTGTTTGGTTACGTTTTTCATATGAAACTATATTCTACTGTGTTGGAATCTCCCTCTGATAACCATACTGCTGTGTTGGATATTCTTGACAGATATGTTTCTGTCTTTGAGGAATATGTGGGCTTACCTCCTCAAAGAGACTGTGCACACTCTATTCATCTAAAACCTGGATGCCAACCACCTCACATCAGGCCATACCGTATGGCCAAGTTTGAGAAAGATGAAGTTGAAAAAATGGTTAAAAAATGCTTTCAGAGGGTATCATTCAACAAAGTGAAAGTCCATACTCTTCACCTGCTATTTTGGCCAAGAAAAAGGATTCTTCTTGGAGACTTTGTATTGATTACAGAGCTCTCAATGACATAACTATTAAGAACAAGTTTCCTATTCCTATCATTGATGATTTGTTTGATAAACTGTGTGGAGCTAGATAATTTTCTAGTCTAGACCTCAGATTTGGTTTTCATCAAGTACTGATGCACCCTGCTGACATTCCTAAGACTGTCTTTAGTACTCATTTTGGCCATTTTGAATTTTTGGTAATGCCATTTGGTTTAACTAATGCTCCTGCCACATTTCAATCACTGATGAATAACATCTTTGCTGCCTAATTGAGGAAGTTTGTCCTAGTTTTCTTTGATGACATCTTAGTCTATAGTAAAATTATGACTGATCACAGAGAGCATCTCACTTGGGTCTTGGATACTCTGAGCAAGCATCAACTCTTTGCTAAGAGATCTAAATGTGTTTTTGCTGTCCAGAGTATTGCTTATATGGGACATGTTATTAATGAAAATGGGCTGTCTACTGACCTAAGGAAAATTGCTGCTGTGCAAGAGTGGCCAGTACCTACTAATGTCTCTCAGTTTCGTGGCTTCTTGGGCCTTGTTGGTTATTACAGACGTTTTGTAAAGAATTTGGGCATCATTTGTAGGCCACTTCATGATTTGCTCAAGAAGGATTCCTTTCATTGGGGACCTGATCAAACACGAGCATTTCAGGAAGTCAAATAAACATTGTGTTCAGCTCCTATGCTGTATTACCTGACTTCTCTAAGCCATTCACATTGGAGACTGATGCTTGTGGTAGTGGTATTGGGGCTGTCTTAATGCAAGACAGTCAGCCTATCAGTTATCTCAACAAATCATTGAGCCCTACTGCTAGACAACAGTCCACTTATGATAAAAAGGCATTGGCCATTCTGGAAGCTTTAAAAAAAATGGAGACACTACTTTTTGGGCTCCAAACTTATCATCAAAACTGATCACTAAAGTTTGAAATTCATTACTGAACAAAGACTGACTGACGGTATCCAACATAAGTTGTTGATTAAGTTGATGCAGTTTGACTATTCTATTGAATACAAAAAGGACAATGACAACATTATTGCTGATGCTTTATCTAGGAGAACCTCTTCTTGCATGGCTTTATCTGTTGCCCAACCTACTTGGCTTCAAGATGTCCTTGCCAGTTATGATACTAATCCAAAATGCCGGTTATTGCTGACAAACTTGTCCTTAATCTTGATGTTGAACCACGTTTCAGTTTATCTTCTTTTGTTCTCAGATATAAGGGCAAGATTTATGTTGGTCATTCTCCTGCACTCCATACTACCATTTTGACTGCTTTGCACTCATCAGCACTTGGTGGTCATTCTGGTATCACTGCTACTTTCCAACGTGTGAAAAGATTATTCTATTGGGATGGTCTTAAGAAATCTGTTGAGAAGTTTGTCACTGAATGCGCTATCTATCAACATGCAAAAGGAGAGCACTGTCAATATCCTGGGCTCTTACAACCTTTACCAATCCCTGATCTCACTTGGAGTCAGATATCTCTTGACTTTGTGGAAGAGTTACCCAAGTCTTCTGGCAAGGATGTTATACTGGTTGTTGTTGATCATTTGACCAAATATGCCCACTTCTTGCCACTGTCCCATCCATTCACGGCTCTGCAAGTTGCTCACCTTTTTATGGACAATATATTCAAACTTCATGGCCTTCCTTGTTCCATTGTCTCTGATCGAGATAGAATTTTTACTGGCTCATTGTGGCAAGAATTGTTCAAGTCCTTAAAGGTTTCTCTCCGGTTTAGTTCTGCTTATCACCCACAAAGTAATGGACAAAACCGAGCGAGTTAACCAATGCCTCGAATCCTATCTTAGATGCATGGCCTTTTCTAATCCTCGCAAGTGGGCACAGTGGTTACCTCTTGCAGAGTGGTGGTACAACACTAATTACCATTCTTCATTGAAGTGCACTCCGTTTGAGGCATTATATGGCTACGCTCCACCACTGATCACTGAGGTTTTTGTTCCTGGACCTGAATCTCCAGCCTCTGATTTTTTGCTTGACAAGCAATCTATGATCAACAAACTCAAAGAGAATTTGGCCCACGCTCAAGCTCGCATGAAAAAGTTTGCTGACGCTAAACGATCAGAACGTTCGTATGCTGTTGGCGACATGGTTTACTTAAAAATGCAGCCCTATAGACTGTCTGTATTTGGCTTGAAAAATTCCTTGAAGTTGACTACCAAGTACTATGGCCCCTTCATGCTCTTAGAGAAGATTGGCTCTGTTGCCTATATGCTCCTTCTTCCTGAGACTCTGCTAAGATCCATCTTGTCTTTCACTTTAGTCAACTTAAGAAATACATTGGTTCTTATGTTGTTCCAAGCCCTACTTTACCATTGGTGGATTCTGATGGCAAAATCAGGTCTGTTCCATCCTTTGTTCTTGAGACTCATTCTATCCCTCGCAACAATTTGCCAGTAACACAATGGCTGATTCAGTGGGATGGTGCACCACCAGATGAGGCAACTTGGGAGGATGCTACCTTCATCAAGTCCACATTTCCTTCATTCTACTGGGCTACTATCAAGTAATGGTTCCCGAACACTTGAGGACAAGTGCCAATTTAAGTGGAGGGGATTGTCACGTACCTGCATGCTAGAGATAGAAGCAGCCTCGCGGGAAGCACATGTTCAACCCTGTCAAATGGGCTCTGGTGATTAGCGTGAGCTGTAGCCAGGTGGCATATGTGTTTAGCGTCTATAAGTACCTGTCTTGTGACCATTAGCTAGCATACTTGTAACAAACTTGATTCCATTTTCACCTTCCTGGAGAAAATAATGAAAACCGCCAGAGCTGCCTTCCTCGATCTGTTCTTGGTGTTCTTGAGTTTTTTCCTGATTTGATTGTTTGATCTTAGTCCTATTGCTTGGTATTACAGCCGGGCGAGGCCAGTGAGGGCTCGAATGGGTGGAGCCGGCAGGTGGTGGTTCGCAAGCGAGAGATAGAGATGCAGCTCGATTTAGGTCTGGATACGTACCAGCCGATATGGTTCAAGGGGTTCGGGGAGAGGAGCGGCACCGTGCTCTTCTGGATCGACTGGGTCGGCCTCGTGCAGCTCAGCCTGGTGACGAAGAAGGTCGTCTTGCTCTGCGCGTCTAGCGACGACGAGCGTGAGCGAGGAGACACGTGGGCGTGCTTGTATGAGGTCAATATGGCCTCTCTGATCCGCGGCATGAAACCTTTCTGAAGTCATTTGTTTTTTATTTCTTTAGGTACCTCCAGAATGAAGGATTGATATAGATTGAATAATTAATTGTAGGATATTAAGCATTGTACCGTGCTAATGATACGGTCTAAGACATATATTAATTTAAGGAAATGATATATTAATATCAAATATGAAGTTTCTCATTCTTTATTATTAATATTAATATTAGTCTGAAATAAATTTGTTTTGTTTTCCAACAACTTCTTTTGGATCTCAAATATATGTTTCGGTTAGTTGTATTTTGTTAACTAACAATGGTATTTGTGGGTCCAATATCTGGGAGATCGAGAAGAATGACTCGTTAGATTTAAAAAGGGTGTATGTGAAAAGATTTCATCCGTCAGATTTGTAAAAAGAATAATTTTGAATGTATTTTTTTATGCACATAGTCTAATTTATCTTTGTTGAGAGTGTTTTACAAAAATACATAGAAAAAATTGTTCTCTTTAAAAGTAGAGATTAAGAGCATCTCCAGCAGATGCTTTAAAACCGGTGCTTTAAAATCAACTTTAAAGATCTTGTAACTTTCATCTACAATATCTATATTTGTATAACCCACTAACTATTAAAATTGAATACTCATCGAGCCACGTCATCTTTTTTGTTTGCACCGTTCGATCATGAGGCTCAATTGATCCTGGCTGTTCATTCTACACCTCTTCATTTTAACTTTTTTGTCCCTTTTTCATCTTCCATCGGCTGCCATCCTCCATTTAATCTCCACCTCCCATCCATCTTTATTCAATCTGACCCTCCCTTTTCCTCAATCTACCCACACACTGCTACTTGATCCATGGCGGCACCATCTCAATGGATGTTCTGTTCAAATTTTATTAATAATCTCAGCTAGAAAAACTTTGAAATTTCAAGCAAATATGATTAATCATCATATCCTGTGAGCTCAAATGAATTTTATTAAATAGTTATCATATATTTTATTTTTTATCCATTATAATTATTTTCTTTGAGCTTTTATTCAACCTACCATAATAAATCATCAACACCATTATAAATTTCTGCGGAAATGCGTCGGAGAATCATCTAGTTTTTAAAGATTCAGTGCAACATGCTGCAGCAGATGCTATAAAATTAATGCTTTATATTTTTCTTTGTTTTTAAGACATTTCATCGAGCATTTGAGATTCAACATGTTTTGCAACCACCAATTCTGCTCCTCGCCCCCGAGGTGTGACCTCACTTTGTCCTCTTTAAAGAAAGCTAGGCCTTTGCCCCACATTGTCGGAATATAAGTGGACGGCAAATTAGATGACGTCAATACCGGTATAGAGAACCGGCTCCATAGAGAGTATGTAGCGATCATTGGTGGAGTCGGAGTCAACAAAAGTGACTCTTGGTAAGGAACTGGCGTAGCACCTTCATGATGGTGTCATCATAAGTGCACGAAGGATTCATACATCGAGGCAGTGCATGTTGGAACGACGGTGAAAGGTGCGGCATGTAATAGTGATGTACGTCGGACTGTCAGAGAGCGGCAAAGAGGAGTGGTAAGTCAAAGCAGTGTGTTTCAGAGAAGTGCAGCAAAAGGGACGACATGTGAGGCAAAGTGGCGGAGTTAGTGCACCGCGTCAGGCAGAAGCAAGCCGCCGATGTTGGGGCGGCCTAGCACCGTGTGAAGCGGCAGGGCATTGAGTGGGAAGAGAAATTAGTTTTGTGCCACAAAAATAGGATAAAGCACCAGCTTTGGTACTCTAAATATAAAGCACCAAAGAGAAGATTTAAATATTCTCTAAAAAATTTTAAAGCACCAACCTATTTTAAAGCATCTGCTAGAGCAATACGGAATGCTTTATATTTCTAAATTTTAAAGCACGAGGTCATTTTAAAGCATGTGCTGGAGATGCTCTAATATAGTAATACCTGAGGCAAATCCAACTCCGTCATTATCCGCCCATCTTCGCCTTTAGAGCCTTTTTTGCAGAACTCTCAGCTTTTGATTCTTAGGATTCACTCTTGATTTTCCTGTGAAGTGATTTTGTAGCTAAAAGTGATTCTCTTTTATTTTGATTTTTTTAGTAAACTTTTTAAAATTAGATCAGAGAATTACTTCACGAAATATAGAATCTGGAGAATTTACTTTTTTAAGCTCCCAGCCTTTTAGTTCATTTTAGAGAATTACTTTATAAAATTAGGTAAGAATCATAACAACATTTAGCAGAACTTTCCTGATTTTAAGAATCAGGAACAGAGGCCTTTAGGGCTCCTTTGGTAAAGCTACCAGCTCCTGATTCTCTGGATTCACTCATGATTCTTATGTGAAGTGATTCTGTGGCTGAAAGTGATTCTTTTTGATTCTCTAGAATAAACTTCTAGAGTCAGGACAAAGAATCACCTAACAGAATCAGGAGAAGCTATTTTTTCAGCTTCTAGCCCTTTAATTCATTACAGAATCAGACAAAAATAAATTTACAGAATCAAACAAAAATCACTTCTTTTAAAAACAGCGTTTGACAGAGCTTTTCAGTACTACATAGGGGTGAAAACTAAAAAGAGATTATCCTCCAAACCTCTTTAGTTCAACAAAATAAACTAACTTTTTAAAATCTCCTCCACTTTTGATAAATTAGTTTATTTTTTTAACTAAAAAGATTAATAGGTTAACCTTAGGTGCACCTATTAACACCTCTAGTACTACAGATAATTTGGTTGTTAAGGATGTACTCTCTCCGTTCCGAAACTGATGTCATCATTGATTTTTTAACTTCAATTTTGATTATTTATTTTATTTAATTAAGTTTGATGAATGTTATATATTTTGTTATAATTTGCTTTATTACTAAAGTAGTTTGAATCGTGAGGTATAATTTTACGCATTTGAATTAATCCTGAAGAATTGGCGCTACATAACTGCTGTACGGAAATGATGGGAAAAAAACGTGGGTAATTTTTGGTGGATAGATACGTGAGGGAAAAAAGAGTTCAGCTTGGGGTTTGTTTGCTCAGTCTTAGATAGACTGTTACTGATGTCATGATGGATGGATCTGTTTGCGGTGCATGAAATTCATTGTACTTATCCAAAGCTCCGTTTGAATTTTGAGAGATTATGAGAATTCGGATAAAAAAATTTCTATTGATATCCAAACAAATGAGATTTTGAAGGATTATAAAATCTCATAGAATTCAATTGATCTAAATATTATTCGAAATTCTATACCGCAATGCACATTAATATACTTAAAATAATAAAATCTCATCACCTAAATAGTTGAGATTTTAAATTTTTGAAATCCGAATTTTAAAATTTAAAAATTCAGATAAAATCTCGTACTCCAAATGGCTGAGATTTTAAAATCCTAAAATCTAGATTGTAGAATCTAATAATCTATAATCCGAATTCTTGATTCAAACGGGACCCAAGTACATGTCACAATTCGTGTGATGTTCTTGTTGATCCCCAACAATGTCAGAGTAAACACAATCTCTGAAAGACCGTTATTAGCAGCCCCAAGCGCAGGAACAGATCAAGCTTCCTCCAGGGCAACCTCCGGTGCATGGATCCGGACGTCGGCGCCGGCATCGGTCCAGGAGTTCGTGCCGGTGACTGGAGTGCCGGCGGCACCCACACCGGCGCCTGCGTCTGCCTGACCCCTGTTCCGTTCCTCGAATTAGAGGAAACTTGGTTCCGCATCCAAGCCTCTGATGCTGCAACAAATTGCAAGGTCTGGTAATGAACCATCGAGGAAACAGTAAGGACTGGAGTGTGACGGAGAGACTGACTGACCTCTTCTGGACACGGTGAAGTTGGCATCGTCGTAGTTCACCGGCCAAAGGAAGTAGCCCAGGAGGCCGTGTCGGGTGGCGAACGCGAGCTTCTCTGCCACGACGGCGGCGCCGTCGAAGGCGACCCACACACCGCCCACGGACAGGTACGACGCCACGGACGCGTTGTCGTAGTTCGTGGTCACCGCGGCGCGCTGTGGCTGCCCCGCGCCGGTGGCGGCGAGGCGCTCGACCTCGGCGTAGGACATGACGCCGGTGGCGTTGGTCCCGCGCTGCTTGGGCCCATCGGCGACGGCCGGCGCGCCGACGCCGTTGTTGGCCTTGTTCCGGAGGAACCAGGACCGGCCGTAGAGCGGGAGGCCGACGACCAGCTTCGCTGCGGGCACGCCGGCGTCGACCCACGACACGACGCCGTAGCTGGCCGAGAAGTGGGACGCGCGGTCGTAGAGCGGCGCGTCGAACGCGGTCGCGTTCGCGGCGCCGGACGGTGGCCGCAGCCCGAACGCCGCCACGTTGACCCAGTCGAGCCCCCGCGCCACGGCCTCCGCCGGGTAGTCCACCCCCGGCGTCGGCGCGGCGAAGACGTGGTCGGAGAAGTAGACGGTGGCCGTGAGCAGGAACCCCGGCGGCGCCGCGGCGCGCCAGTCGGAGACGAGGAACCCGAAGTCGGCCATTTCCACCGCGGACGCCGGGAACCGCCACGCGACGTCGAGCCCGTCGAAGCCGTGCGCCCTGGCGAGCGCGACGGCCGCGGCGCCGAACG